>JAPZAG010003457.1:0-10466 GCA_027475135.1 Bactrocera correcta | reverse complement strand
CCCCAGAAACGCAGGTGTTGCGGGCGTTGCGGTGCAGGCACGGCACGCCGAAGCGATCGATGGCCCATGCAAACTATGCATCGATGTGGCAAAGTAGTTACTAACCCAGTTTTACGGGCTTTTATTACTTTACCGGCATTACCGAGCAAGATGTATGAATTTGCGGCATTAAAGTGGCGCAACGTTGGCGGCAACCAAATGGCCAAAGGATGGAATGAGTTGGAAAGCGATACCATGATATGATAATGCGGAGACTGTGGCGCGGTGTGGGTGGCGCTGCAAGAGGCCAACTCACTTTGGGGAGTTAAAAAGTAAAATGCAAAGAACGAAACTATGGTTCAATGCGAAAGGAAGAAACACTGAAGGGAAGCGCAGAAAAGTTCATTAGTACGCTCTGGAAAGTTTCAAATTATTTGAATTAATTTTAATTAAGTCTGTTCTTACTGCGAAGCACGAAACTGATAGCCCGAGCTGGCGAGCGCCAGTGAGTAAGAGAGAGTGTTGTCAATGAATGTTTGAGGTGAGTAAGAGAGAGTGTTGTCAATGAATGTTTGAGGAGGCTGGTTGTGCAAAATTTCGGTTATTGTTTATGAATACTAAAGTCGTGGTTTTGAAAATATGACAAAAATGGGGGCAAAAAAAAAAATATAAAGAGAAAAGATTATTCAATATTTTGGAAGGTTTTAAGTAAAAGAAAGAAATTCGGAGAGTTTTAAAAGGCTATGCAAAACAATTGTAATGTATGAGGTGTGTTGAAAAATGGCGAGAATTTTCGTTTTTAAAAAAAAAAAAAAATAAAATTATTCATTCGTCTTCTTCATCAATGTTGTCGCCTTCAAATTAGTGCACATTCTTCCAATCATGGAAACACCTCCAAAACTCGATTTATTGGATAGCCTTTAGCTCTTTCAGCGATGCGCTTTAAATTCCACCAATGATTGTAAAACGACAGTCCATTAAGGTTATCTTTATTTTTGGAAATAAGAATAAGTCTCACCGAATCATGTCTGGCTCGCACCCAATTATTAGGCAAATTTGACAATTGCACTCTCCAAACTCTCGAAACTTTAATTTTGAAAATCCCGCTATTTTTTTAACACACCATTTATACTTAGGACGAAGAGTTCAACAATTCAGTTCAAGCTTCAGACATAACCTAAGAAACACAACTGCCGGAAATGGTATAGAAAGAACATACAGAAATTCAAAATACCTTTGTGTAAATGAACTGCTTCATTTGCAAACCAAAACATGCATAAATTTCAATTTACTCGCTAAAAAATTTAGAAAGTATACGCACTCAATACTTTTTGTAACAATAAAACAGTGCGACGCATTCGATAAGAACGGACGATGACTACGGCAATGATATCACACTGTTTTTATTTATATTTTCTAAGGCGGCAATGAATCCTGCCCAGTTCGCTCCTCAACTCGACACAATAGTTGACATTGCACCATATTTCGCAGCTGCAATCAATGCAAAGAACAAATGCGCCAGCTTGCCACGACAGCAATAACGAGCATGAAGCTAAACACTCTTCGAAACAGTGAATCGCAGACTTGCTCTTGAAAGCAGGAAAATCAAGTGAAAAAACAAATTAGTTTCAGAACTTGTACTGTGCTTCCCGACGAAATAATAATTTTTCAGCAGGGTTTGGTTTATTGCGTAATACTGGTGTAATCACATTGGAAGACTCACAGCCAAGGGCTTCGTTCTGGATACTGATGCAGGTTAATCTTATCAAGAATCGACCCCGACATATCAAATATGTATCCAGCATGCAATGAGACCCTGCATGACTCTAACCAATTTTTTGCTACCCATTCGAGACTACACTCCATAGTTCGGCGCCGTCGCAACAGCACTTTTTCTAGGCCTACGATGGATGCCTCGATGACAAGTTATCTGAACTTTACCAGCCTAACGGAGACTACATAACCGTTACAAAAATAACAAGGATTGGTTTCACAAGTTTTATTTTCAAACCGAATCAATACTTGGATATCAAAAGGAAGGGGAAGGAGTATGAGAACAAGTAATTACGACCCGCCAACCACACCGAACTATTTTCATTCCGTTCCCACGACAGTCGGGTCTACGTAACCGGAACGGACCCGGATTTTTATCTGGCCAAGGACTGTCAACTCAACACCATTTCTCGAAATTACTTTAAGTTTTTTTTCTGTCGCTCCAACAACAACAACTATTTTCATTAAAAATGAGTTTTTAACTTGGTTTTGACTCGAAATGCTGCACTCAAAACGAAACTCCAAGCAGAGCGAAAAACTGTTGCGTCAACACTTCTGCAAGTCACTGTAAGTAAATGGAACGTATGTGCAGATGTCTATTTGCACTAGCAATATGTGTGCAACACATTGCGGCAACCAGGCAGGAGCCAGAGCAAAGTATTGTCGCAGCTATTTTTAGAAGTAAATATTTAAAACAGCGCCAAGGAATGGGCGCTCGAGCAACGTCTCACACAGGAGGTGCTGATAGACATGCACCAAATGTGAGTCAAGTGTGGCTGCGACTTATTAGAGCCAAAGTGAGACAACGAGTATAACGAAGCAGGCACGGAAAGTGACTAAATAAGAAGGGTATCATTTGTGTACACAAATAATACATAATTTCTGTTTAGTTACGTATGTATGTATGTGTGTAAATGCAGCGGTAATATGCATTTCTTCATGGCAGCTAGATAGACCAAATAGAAGCAGGCCAATGACAGACAAATAAAACAACACGCACACACACAACCCTAGATGGGCACATAAAAGCCGCGGCTAGGAGAAATATCGGGCTGCCGAGCAACATAAAGTTAAATACAGAGGGCTTCGGGGAAGCTATATAAAATGGAGATGAATGGGCTCAGCAACAACTCGTACAAACAATGTCGCTGGCGTGATAAGACAAGCAGTGAGCAGCAAAGGTGCAAGTGTACATATGTATGTATGTACTGCATGCACCAACGTAAATACACACAAATGTGTGTGTGTTCCCGACCGCGGCAAAAACAACTTCAAAAAGCAAGTGAGATATCATCTAGTCAATGTTTACCCATCATAGTGCGTGGAGCAAACCACATGTTTGTGTGTCGCCCCACAAATGGTAAACAAGGTCGAGGCAGCATATAAAAAGTATTAGAATTTTGAGCTGATATTTATAGCTTTAAATTTTTAGATTCGATACTTTGAAAATCGAGCACAAGCATTGTATGCATTCAACTGCATTATACTTTACGTTGTAGCACGCTACTTTAACCCTTAGCTAATTTAGACTGACAACTATATTATATATTTTTTAAATATTTTATTAAAACTATGTTAAGTAATAATTATTTATTTGTCTTCAAAAAAATTTGGTCATACACATTTCCTCTTAAAAAATTATGATAAATCAAAATCTTTAAAATGTTGCCACCCAACGATTTTTATATGAAATATAAACAATGACATTTACGATTTTTATCCACCAAGGATTGCGAACTTTTTAGATTCTACAAAAGTAGTTAAGAAATATTTTGTATCGCTGCAACAACAAAAGATGTAATACCCCAACTAGAGCTCTTTAGAGAGAAAGAAAAACTGAAAAAAAGTGAAAACCTGATGTGTGCCACAAGGGTTAAGTACAAAATAGAGACAAAAATAAACAAAATATAAAGCTAATACCAAAAAAACGCAGTGTATACAAATAAAACTATTTATAAGGAATACACCTAATAAGCAGTAGTACTCCAATAAATAAAGCATATAGTCAACTAACCAATGTACACATACCTACACGATGCATAAACAAATAACACAACTATTTACTCTTAATTCTCGAAAATAGGTGCATTGACTTATTTATTGATACGCAAAGCAAGAATCAACAATAATAGCCACAGCAGCAATATGCTGCAACGCCAAAGAGCAAGAAAAGATAAGGGAAAATGTACATATACAAGAAAAAAGAAGATTGCAAACAATTTTTTAATGCTTACAACAGTAATTCTTTATTCGCTTTTCTTTTCCACATTCCCTTCATGACTTCTTCAGGCCCTCATTATTTGGTGGCTTTTGATTGAATTAATTTACAAGCAACAAGAGCCCATTCGTCTACAACTGCAATAACAATGCGTTCAATTGCACCGAAGGCAGCTGTGCAGTAGCCACGAGAGGAGCAGCTGTAGCCGGACCAATAATAAATAAAAGTATAAAGTACGAACTGACATTATGACACCATTATTATTTGATACAAGGAATTATTAAGTGGTGCGTACAAGTGTTTTGCCTTCAAATGGAATTTATAAAGGAAAATGTATGAATACAATGCATGTGTGCGTGTTTGCAGTGAAAACACATGTGCGATTCACTAATGGTTGTTCCGCAATAGCGAGAATGGCATACGAATGTGCTACGGAACAATTGGCATATTTGTTTAAATGGCTTCTAAATACATTATTACAGAATCATTTTAAAATGGTTATGCCGTACATTTTTTTTGCGCTGAACATCTGTACATATGGAAATGAACGCAAATATTTTATGATTATATACATAAATCACACAGACACACCAACAAAACCACCAGAGATGATGGCTTTATTTTATGGTTGATATCAGTTATTTCATCAAACAAACTTGAATATTGAATTTATGATTTAAAATGTAAAGTTATGACAGAAATAAGCTTTCATATAAAATTAAGACTTTTTTCATATTTTAGTCAACATATTTTACAATTAGCAAGCTTAAAAGTTTGTAATGTGGAAAAATTAATTAATATATATTTCTAATAAAATTAAATATAATATACATAATTAGATATATAATTTCTACTCACCTCAAATCCACAACACTGAATTCTCCTCGCTTACACAAAACCGAGAGCATTAAAAACTTTCGTCGATACAGTGAAAATGTTTACTAGCATAGAAACAAATACAGCCTTGGCCAAAAGTATTAGGCACCCCATTAAATTACAAGTATTCTCAAATGTCAATCAATCAAATCAAAGTTACCACTTCTGTTTGTCTTACATGGGTGTTTAACTGTTGATTAAACGAATAAACTGTGTAATATTTAAAGTCATAGCACTCTGGGTAAGATAAAACTAAAAATTGTCCATTTTTAAGAAATTCATAAAATATTTTCGCATTTAAAATTTGAAGTGAAAGTGTAAATTACATTTAGTGAAAAGTTACCAATCTTACAAAAACAGTTCATATTTACCGAAATGCCTAAAAAAAGTGAAATTAGTTACGATGATAGAGTGAGAATTCAAGTTTTAAGTGAAGAAGGTAAGCCTCAGGTTGAGATTGCCAATTTGGTGGGATGTTCGCGGTGCGCGGTCCAATGTGCTATCAGACGATTTGTGGAGACGAAATCCCACAATAATAAACCAAAAAGTGGAAGAAAGCGTCTAACCAGTAAACGAGAAGACCGAATACTTATACGCGAGTCTCTCAAGGATCGCAAAAAATCTTCTTCTGCCTTGCAGCTGTCCTTTCGGATGAATTTTGTAAACCAGTTAGTGCTCGAACAACTAGAAGAAGACTTCTGGAAGCAGGTTAAAAGGATGTAAAGCCCGAAAAAAGCCGTGGCTCTCAGAAAAGAATAGGAAAAATCGTTTGGAATGGGCTCGCCGATACCAACATTTCACGGAAGAAGATTGGTCGAATGTTTTGTGGTCTGATGAATCAAACTTCGAGGTAAGCTTAGTTTAGATCGTCTTAAAGAATTAACAGCCATAGCTTGCTCTAGGGTAAGAGCAATTTTGAAGACATAATACAAATCTTATGAAAAACATTATTTTTTTTTTTCTCTAGATATTTGGAACACCTGGTGCGACGTTCGTGAGGCGACGGGTTGGGGAAGAATATCATCCAGATTGCGTGGTACCCACTGTTAAGCATGGAGGAGGCAGTATTATGATCTGGGGCTGCATGGCTGCTTATGGTGTCGGCGAAATGTTCGTTTGCGAGGGTCGCGATGGACAGTCAAAAGTACATAAATGTATTAGAAGCTGTTTTACTGCCTTCGTTAACGCGCATTTCGGCGATACTAATTTAGACGGGGTTCAATTTCAACAAGACAATGCTCCTTGTCACAAATCAGCGACTACGATGCGTTGGTTTGAAGATAACAACATTGTTTTGTTAGATTGGCCTGCACAGTCTCCAGATCTTAATCCCATTGAGCACATGTGGGCTATTTTAAAACGCAAGATTAAGGAACACAGTGTAACATCAAAACTACCTTAAAGAATGCCTTAATTAACGAATGGTACGCTATAAGTGCGGACGAATGTGCAAAGCTTGTACGCAGCATGCCTAAGAGAATTGCTGCCGTTATTAAATCGAAGGGTGGACCTACTAAATATTAATTTTATTACCACTAATTTATTGTATTTTCACAGTTTTACTAATAAAACTTCATTATTTCACTTGTTAAAACAAAAAATTCAGTAATTAGTGGGGTGCCTAATACTTTTGGCCAAGGCTGTATATTTGTCATATTAAAACTAACTATTTAGATAAAAAAAAAAATATTTTGCAAGAGGCCAAAGCCCAACGTTTAACACATATTTTATATTATAATTGTGCTTTCAAAGCATTAATATATTTGCAATTGAAAAATTCAAACACAATATTTATAAAAAAATTTAATTTCTTTGCAAAATATTTCTTAAAAATTAAATGATGAGCGGCATTTTATAATTTTGTTTGTACAGCATTAGATAAAATTAGGTTTTTAGATATTTAGTGAAGGCCACCTAATCACAATTAAATTATTGTGAAGTGTTGTTGTTTGTGTAAAAATATCCAAATTTTCTCATGCAAATATTTTGCCAAATATATCCTTATGTAGAACGACAAATACATAAATAAAGGTATGTAATACATATATATATCGCATATGTATATCCAAAGGGCAGAAAAGCATTAAAAGTGGGAAGTAATGTAAGAAACGAGCCAAAGGACACCGACACACGCACACGCATAAACATAATAGAAACAAAGTTATGGCCGCTGCAACGGTGGATGTTGTCTGGAAAAGCACAAATCGACAGCAAACGCTTTTTTGTACATGACCAGTTGTGTAAAGATATTGGAAACGGACAGAATAAAACAATAGTATTCAAAAATACAAAGTAACCTTAAAAATATTTTCTTTAAAAAAAACCGAGCTTTTTCTTTTTGAATATTTTTCAACACACAGTTTCGTGCAATTCCCAGCATCAAAAAGGGGCGAGACCACACAAACACTTTTCTCAATTTCTTTTTTATTTATCTTTTCGGTTTTTTCACTTTATGCTGCGTTTTCGTCGCTTTCACACTGCATTGCCACAAATATTTTCAATATTTTTTTCACTGCACGATTTCTCATAAAATGTTTATATTTCTATATGCAAATAAACTTACGAAATAGTATTAAACTTTTCGCTTAGATATACTTATAATAGCTCTTTTATTTACTTTTTCCATTAATTAACAATCAGATTGAACAAGTTTTCATGTTTCCGCTATCCACCAACACAAAACGGGAAAATTTTTCACGCACCACACAAACCGCACACCATGGTATAGAGGAGTAGGGAAAGTCCCATTCACCATAGAAAAAGAGCCATTCACAGTCCTTAAGCTACCCCCCAAGTGTACGTCAAAATAAAAGTGTCATGGCGACCTCTGGTGAATAAGGGTGGCGAGAGGTCAAAACGGGTTGCAGAAAGCGAAAATGCTAAAATATTAAATTATAAATTTATAGTACTATTTAGTATATGTATAAATACTATTTTCAATTTCTGTTATAGAATAAAGTTTAATGCTGTTATCAAAAGATTTAATTATATCTTCTTCATATAAATAAATATGCTATATATTTTAAAGCGTTGTAGTTAACTTATTCATGGACAAATTGAAAATTATTTTTGATAATGAATATACCAAAAGAGATAACTATTGTGGAAAATTTGGTATTACATATCATTATAATTCGTTTGAACAGAAAAACACAATTTCTTACTCTAAGATAAATCAAGAGAAAATTATAATAGTCCTTTTTTCTAAATTTTTTAGTATAAATTTTTGTAATCACAAACTACATACACGTTTTATATGTCAGAATTTAACTATATGCCGGCGATCAGGAATCCTACTCGTTTCCAAGTGGAGTGTTTGATTATCCTAACAGATTTACCACATTATTTTTTAGTTCTAAGCTAAGTTTTTAAATAAACAGGATTCTTAAAGAAATTATTTTTTGAATTAGCAATATCTATATAGTAGTAAAAAGTAGTTTAAATTAGCTTACGCCAAACTATTTTGCCATGCTCAGTAGCAACACGGGCATAGTATTTAAAAAAAATAAATGATTGTTCCAAATATATTCCGTTTGAAATTATTCAAATCGATAACTTGTTTGGCCCAATTAAAAATACAACTAAAATTTCCCTTAATTTTTAATAGCGGTTCATTATTAGCCAAATTACATTTATTTGTTTTTTTAATTTTTAATAAAAACTTCCACAACATTTATAATCGACCATAATTCACTAGATGTAAAGACGACATGTAATTCGCGTAGATGCAAATGTTTATTTTTTAAATCGCTGCTTTGTCACCAGCGCTGCCAATTTTCATTTGATGAGTGTTTTTATTATTTGCTTGGCTGTTGTTAGCGTTGTTGTCATTATAGTAGTTTTATGCAAACATACGTAGTTCTTCTATTGGTTTTGGTGGAGCTGGTTCCTCCCACTTTCCCAACATGCTCTTCCATGGAGGTCAATTGTACATCCAAACGACATCGGTAATACATTCGCGTTTGAGCTCAGTGAACTTGACTTTCAATAGGAAGGTAGGATTGTTGTTGTTGTTGTTTTAACGACAGAAGGTAGGATCGCGACGCATGTCTTAGCGACGGTATCCCCACCATTTTTCATCTTTGCGCATAACACGATGGAACCCGTCAATTGATTCGCTCAACTGGTAACGCTTTGATCTGAAAGATGGGTGTTGAGTGTTTTGCCTTACGTAAATTCAATTTTGCTCTAAACCTACCCAACAGCTTGATAAACCTGACTAGCAGTATCGGGATCCTTAGCGCAATTGACAATAGCTTGTGCAACATCAGAATGTACTCACCGTAGTATTTGCTCTTCAAAAAGTTGCTTCCACCCTCACGCACAAAACTCATTGGTTTGGGACTAGCGTTTTACACCAGCTCCTTCTCTGATTCTATAAAAAAATGCTTATTAAATCTTTTGAAATAAAATTTAATTATAGCTTACCTAGCAAT
This sequence comes from Bactrocera correcta, assembly GCA_027475135.1. NCBI lineage: Eukaryota > Metazoa > Arthropoda > Insecta > Diptera > Tephritidae > Bactrocera > Bactrocera correcta. The sequence goes on along the minus strand of JAPZAG010003457.1, from coordinate 1,184 downwards.
GCGACGTGCAGCTTCCACGAGCACGTCATTGAGTTTAAAATTTTTTCTCGAATTCACGACCAACTAATTTGATAACTACATTTGAGTACTTCACAGCATCGCGTATCGCTTTTTAATCTCTTAAATCATAAAATTGGAACAGCTCCTGACCCATTACGCATCAATATTAACGAGGCCATGTTAAGTTAATTCGTACTTTTATTGGAAAAAAATATCAGCCGATCTGTTGTTTATCGTCCCAAGAGAAATTTGTAAACACTTCTTCCCGATTCAAATAACTAAATAAGCCATCGTAAAGCATTTAATCATGAAATAAACCCAAACAAATTGTCTTGCAAAAACCTTCGTTACGATGACAAAAATGTAAATATGGCTGTGGATGACCATAATCTAGACCCCACCATTCGACACGGTTGCTTATTTGTTCGTAACATTTTTCTGTGGTGAACATTTATTGACTTACCACAGTTAAAAAGAGGCAAAATAAAAAACTCAATTTTTCATGTATTTGCTCATATTGTACTCATCTTTAAGAATATATATTTCAATAAAACAATTTTCTTTTGGAAATATATTAAAGTTTTATATATAATCAATATTTTTGGGACAACTTTTCCATAAATTTTAAGAAAATAACACAATGCAACCATTTTCCGGTTTAAAAATCGGCCATGTTGGTTAAAAGTCGGCCATCTTGGATTCCAATAGAAACTCAACCCCGGAGTACACTTGACGTTTCTACAGTGGCACCTCTCAGCTGTGTCTTTGTTTACATAATATCAGCTGATACTTTCTCTACTCCTCCTCTACCGTGCCGCACACAGAGACTGAACAAAACAGCGTTGCCAATTTCGTCTTCACAACATTTCTGACACCATGACAGCAGCCTAAAAATGTAGTTGCCGAACATTTCGTTTTCAACGCAAAATATTATTACTTTATTTTCTAATATGCTGTATTTCGGTAAAAATAATAAAAATTTGCGAATGGTGTACAACTCAAACATAAATAATTGCGTTATCTAACTTTAATCAGAGCATATAAATTAAATTAAATAGAGTACTAAGCAAACTGCGTTGCATGATGCCGGATGAGTGCATTCGTGATAGTTGAGCAAATTCTATTTTTCAGGGTTGCACGAAAATGCTACTATTTTGTTTCTAGGTACGTTTTGGTAATTTTTT
>JAPZAG010003456.1:0-10477 GCA_027475135.1 Bactrocera correcta | reverse complement strand
TTTATACCTAAATATAAGATTACGGAATTCTTTTACATGAACTGCCGTTATGCCGCCATGGCTTTATGTTAACTTCAGTTCGTTAAAGAACGTTTATTAACTTAGATATGTTACACCAGTTATTTGAAGCATTTCGAAATCAATTGCTTAATGCATATATACAAGAAAATCGACTTTATACCTAAATATAAGATTACGGAATTCTTCCAAATGCACTGCCGTTATGCCGCCATGGATTTATGCCAACATCAGTTCGTTAAAGAAGGTTTATTAACTTAAATATATTTAACTAATTATTTGAAGCATTTCGATATCGATTGCTAAATGAGTATATACAAGAAAATCGACTTTATACCTAAATATAAGATTACGGAATTCTTCCAAATGCACTGCCGTTACGCCGTTAAGGCTTTTGTAGACTTCAGTAAGATAAAGAGGGTTAATTAACTTAAATATGTTAAACTAATGATTTGAAGCATTTCGATATCGATTGCTAAATGAGTATATACAAGAAAATCGACTTTATACCTAGATATAAGATTACGTAATTCTTCTTAATGCTTTGCCGTTATGCCGTTAAGGCGTTTGTAGGCTTCAGTAAGATAAAGAGGGTTAATTAACCTAAATATGTTAAACTAATGATTAGAGCCATTTCGATATCGATTGCTTATTGTGATATACAAGAAAATCGACTTTATACCTAAATATAAGATTACGGAATTATTCTAAATGCACTGCCGTTATGCCGCCATGGATTTATGCCAACTTCAATTCGTTAAAGAAGGTTTATTAACTTAAATATATTTAACTAATTATTTGAAGCATTTCGATATCGATTGCTAAATGAGTATATACAAGAAAATCGACTTTATACCTAAATATAAGATTACGGAATTCTTCCAAATGCACTGCCGTTACGCCGTTAAGGCTTTTGTAGACTTTAGTAAGATAAAGAGGGTTAATTAGCTTAAATATGTTAAACTAATGATTTGAAGCATTTCGATATCGATTGCTAAATGTGTATATACAACAAAATCGACTTTATACCTGAATATAAGATTACGTGATTCTTCTAAATGCTTTGCCGTTATGCCGTTATGCTGTTTGTAGACTTCAGTAAAATAAAGAGGGTTAATTAACTTAAATATATTAAACTAATGATTTGAAGCATTTCGATATCGATTGCTAAATGAGTATGTACAAGAAAATCGACTTTATACCTAAATATAAGATTACGTAATTCTTCTAAATTCTTTGCCTATATGCCGTTAAGATGTTTGTAGACTTCAGTAAGATAAAGAGGGTTAATTAACTTAAATACGTTAAACTAATGATTTGAGGCATTTCGATATCGATTGCTAAATGTGTATATACAAGAAAATCGACTTTATACCTAAATATAAGATTACGGAATTCTTCTGAAGGCACTGCCGTTATGCCGTTAAGGCTTTTGTAGACTTCAGTAAGATAAAGAGGGTTAGTTAGCTTAAATATGTTATGATTTGAAGCATTTCGATATCGATTGCTAAATGAGTATATACAAGAAAATCGACTTTATACCTAGATATAAGATTACGTAATTCTTCTAAATGCTTTGCCGTTATGCCGTTAAGGCGTTTGTAGGCTTCAGTAAGATAAATAGGGTTAATTAACTTAAATATGTTACACTAATGATTTGAGGCATTTCGATATCGATAGCTAAATGTGTATATACAAGAAAATCGACTTTATACCTAAATATAAGATTACGGAATGCTTCTACATAAACTGCCGTTATGCCGCTATGCCTTTGTGTTAACTTTATTCGTTTAAGAAGGTTTATTAGCTTAGATATGTTACACCAGTTTTATGAAGCATTTCGAAATCAATTGCTTAATGCATATATACAAGAAAATCGACTTTATACCTAATTATAAGATTACGGAATTCTTCTAAATGCACTGCCGTTATGCCGTTATGGCTTTATGTTAACTTCAGTTCGTTAAAGAAGGTTTATTAACTTAGATATGTTACACCAGTTATTAGAAGCATTTCGAAATCGATTGCTTAATGCATATATACAGAAAATCGACTTTATACCTAAATATAAGATTACGGAATTCTTCCAAATGTACTGTCGTTATGCCGCCATGGCTTTATATCAACTTCAATATGCTAAAGAAGGTTAATTAACTTAAATATGTTAAACTAATGATTTGAGGCATTTCGATATCGATAGCTAAATGTGTATATACAACAAAATCGACTAAATATAAGCTTACGGAATTATTCTAAATGCACTGCCGTTATGCCGTTAAGGCGTTTGTAGGCTTCAGTAAGATAAATAGGGTTAATTAACTTAAATATGTTACACTAATGATTTGAGGCATTTCGATATCGATAGCTAAATGTGTATATACAAGAAAATCGACTTTATACCTAAATATAAGATTACGGAATGCTTCTACATAAACTGCCGTTATGCCGCTATGCCTTTGTGTTAACTTTATTCGTTTAAGAAGGTTTATTAACTTAGATATGTTACACCAGTTTTATGAAGCATTTCGAAATCAATTGCTTAATGCATATATACAAGAAAATCGACTTTATACCTAATTATAAGATTACGGAATTCTTCTAAATGCACTGCCGTTATGCCGTTATGGCTTTATGTTAACTTCAGTTCGTTAAAGAAGGTTTATTAACTTAGATATGTTACACCAGTTATTAGAAGCATTTCGAAATCGATTGCTTAATGCATATATACAGAAAATCGACTTTATACCTAAATATAAGATTACGGAATTCTTCCAAATGTACTGTCGTTATGCCGCCATGGCTTTACATCAACTTCAATATGCTAAAGAAGGTTAATTAACTTAAATATGTTAATCTAATGATTTGAGGCATTTCGATATCGATTGCTAAATGTGTATATACAACAAAATCGACTTTATATCTAAATATAAGCTTACGGAATTATTCTAAATACACTGCCGTTATGCCTTTACGGCTTTATGTTAGCTCCAGTTCGTTAATGAAGGTTTATTAACTTAGATATGGTACACCAGTTATTTGAAGCATTTCGAAATCGATTGCTTAATGCATATATACAAGAAAATCGACTTTATACCTAATCATAAGATTACGGAATTCTTCCAAATATACTGTCGTTATGCCGCCATGGCTTTATATCAACTACAATATATTAAAGAAGATTAATTAACTTAAATAAGTTAAACTAATGATTTGAAGCATTTCGATATCGATTGTTAATGCGTATATACAAGAAAATCGACTTTATACCTAAATATAAGATTACGGAATTATTCTAAATGCACTGCCGTTATGCCGCCATGGATTTATGCCAACTTCAGTTCGTTAAAGAAGGTTTATTAACTTAAATATGTTTAACTAATTATTTGAAGCATTTCGATATCGATTGCTAAATGAGTATATACAAGAAAATCGACTTTATACCTAAATATAAGATTACGGAATTCTTCCAAATGCACTGCCGTTACGCCGTTAAGGCTTTTGTAGACTTTAGTAAGATAAAGAGGGTTAATTAGCTTAAATATGTTAAACTAATGATTAGAGCCATTTCGGTATCGATTGCTAAATGTGTATATACAAGAAAATCGACTTTATACCTAAATATAAGATTATGTAATTCTTCTAATTGCTTTGCCGTTATGCCGTTAAGGCGTTTGTAGACTTCAGAAAGATAAAGAGGGTTAATTAACTTAAATATGTTAAACTAATGATTTGAAGCATTTCGATATCGATTGCTAAATGAGTATATACAAGAAAATCGACTTTATACCTAGATATAAGATTACGTAATTCTTCTAAATGTTATGCCGTTATGCCGTTAAGGCGTTTGTAGACTTCAGTAAGATAAAGAGGGTTAATTAACTTAAATATGTTAAACTAATGATTTGAGGAATTTCGATATCGATTGCTAAATGTGTATATACAATAAAATCGACTTTATACCTAAATATATGAAAACGGAAATCTTCTACATGCACTGCCGTTATGCCGTTAAGGCGTTTGTAGACTTCAGTAAGATAAAGGGGGTTAATTAACTTAAATATGTTAAACTAATGATTAGAGCCATTTCGATATCGATTGCTTAATGTGATATACAAGAAAATCGACTTTATACCTAAATATAAGATTACGGAATTCTTCTAAATGCACTGCCGTTATGCCGCCAGGGCTTTGTGTTAACTTTATTTCGTTTAAGAAGGTTTATTAACTTAGATATAATACACTAGTTTTTTGAAGCATTTCGAAATCGATTGCTTAATGCATGTATACAAGAAAATCGACTTTCTACCTAAATATAAGATTACGTAATTCTTCTAAATGCACTGCCGTTATGCCGTTATGGCTTTATGTTAACTTCAGTTCGTTAAAGAAGGTTTATTAACTTAGATATGTTACACCAGTTATTTGAAGCATTTCGAAATCAATTGCTTAATGCATATATACAAGAAAATCGACTTTATACCTAAATATAAGATTACGGAATTCTTCCAAATGTACTGTCGTTATGCCGCCATGGCTTTATATCAACTTCAATATGTTAAAGAAGGTTAATTAACTTAAATATGTTAAACTAATGATTTGAGGCATTTCGATATCGATTGCTAAATGTGTATATACAAAAAAATCGACTTTATACCTAAATGTAAGCTTACGGAATTATTCTAAATGCACTGCCGTTATGCCGTTGTGGCTTTATGTTAACTTCAGTTCGTTAAAGAAGGTTTATTAACTTAGATATGTTACACCAGTTATTTGAAGCATTTCGAAATCAATCACTTAATGCATATATACAAGAAAATCGACTTTATACCTAAATATAAGATTACGGAATTCTTCCAAATGTACTGTCGTTATGCCGCCATGGCTTTATATCAACTTCAATATGTTAAAGAAGGTTAATTATCTTAAATATGTTAAACTAATGATTTGAGGCACTTCGATATCGATTGCTAAATGTGTATATACAACAAAATCGACTTTATATCTAAATAAAAGCTTACGGAATTATTCTAAATGCACTGCCGTTATGCCGTTATGGCTTTATGTTAGCTTCAGTTCGTTAAAGAAGGTTTATTAACTTAAATATGTTTAACTAATGATTTGAGGCACTTCGATATCGATTGCTAAATGTGTATATACAAAAAAATCGACTTTATACCTAAATGTAAGCTTACGGAATTATTCTAAATGCACTGCCGTTATGCCGTTGTGGCTTTATGTTAACTTCAGTTCGTTAAAGAAGGTTTATTAACTTAGATATGTTACACCAGTTATTTGAAGCATTTCGAAATCAATCACTTAATGCATATATACAAGAAAATCGACTTTATACCTAAATATAAGATTACGGAATTCTTTTACATGAACTGCCGTTATGCCGCCATGGCTTTATGTTAACTTCAGTTCGTTAAAGAACGTTTATTAACTTAGATATGTTACACCAGTTATTTGAAGCATTTCGAAATCAATTGCTTAATATGTATATACAACAAACTCGAGTTTATACCTAAATATAAGATTACGTGATTCTTCTTAATGCTTTGCCGTTATGCCGTTAAGCCGTTTGTAGACTTCAGTAAGATAAAGAGGGTTAATTAACTTAAATATGTTAAACTAATGATTTGAAGCATCTCGATATCGATTGCTAAATGAGAATGTACAAGAAAATCGACTTTATACCTAAATATAAGATTACGGAATTCTTCCAAATGTACTGTCGTTATGCCGCCATGGCTTTATATCAACTTCAATATGTTAAAGAAGGTTAATTATCTTAAATATGTTAAACTAATGATTTGAGGCACTTCGATATCGATTGCTAAATGTGTATATACAACAAAATCGACTTTATATCTAAATAAAAGCTTACGGAATTATTCTAAATGCACTGCCGTTATGCCGTTATGGCTTTATGTTAGCTTCAGTTCGTTAAAGAAGGTTTATTAACTTAAATATGTTTAACTAATGATTTGAGGCACTTCGATATCGATTGCTAAATGTGTATATACAAAAAAATCGACTTTATACCTAAATGTAAGCTTACGGAATTATTCTAAATGCACTGCCGTTATGCCGTTGTGGCTTTATGTTAACTTCAGTTCGTTAAAGAAGGTTTATTAACTTAGATATGTTACACCAGTTATTTGAAGCATTTCGAAATCAATCACTTAATGCATATATACAAGAAAATCGACTTTATACCTAAATATAAGATTACGGAATTTTTCAAATGCACTGCCGTTACGCCGTTATGGCTTTTGTAGACTTTAGTAAGATAAAGTGGGTTAATTAGCTTAAATATGTTAAACTAATGATTTGAAGCATTTCGATATCGATTGCTTAATATGTATATACAACAAAATCGACTTTATACCTAAATATAAGATTACGTGATTCTTCTTAATGCTTTGCCGTTATGCCGTTAAGCCGTTTTTAGACTTCAGTAAGATAAAGAGGGTTAATTAACTTAAATATGTTAAACTAATGATTTGAAGCATCTCGATATCGATTGCTAAATGAGAATGTACAAGAAAATCGACTCTATACCTAAATATAAGATTACGTAATTCTTCTAAATTCTTTGCGTATATGCCGTTAAGATGTTTGTAGACTTCAGTAAGATAAAGAGGGTTAATTAACTTAAATATGTTAAACTAATGATTAGAAGCATTTCGATATCGATTGCTAAATGAGTATATACAAGAAAATCGACTTTATACCTAGATATAAGATTACGTAATTCTTCTAAATGCTTTGCCGTTATGCCGTTAAGGCGTTTGTAGACTTCAGTAAGATAAAGGGGGTTAATTAACTTAAATATGTTAAACTAATGATTTGAGGCATTTCGATATCGACTGCTAAATGTGTATATACAACAAAATCGACTTTATACCTAAATATAAGATTACGTAATTCTTCTAAATGTATTGCCGTTATGCCGTTAAGGCGTTTGTAGACTTCAGTAAGATAAAGGGGGTTAATTAACTTAAATATGTTAAACTAATGATTTGAGGCATTTCGATATCGACTGCTAAATGAGTATATACAAGAAAATCGACTTTATACCTAAATATAAGATTACGGAATTCTTCCAAATGCACTGCCGTTACGCCGTTAAGCCTTTTGTAGACTTTAGTAAGATAAAGATGGTTTATTAGCTTAAATATGTTAAACCAATGATTTGAAGCATTTCGATATCGATTGCTAAATGTGTATATACAACAAAATCGACTTTATACCTAAATATAAGATTACGTAATTCTTCTTAATGTATTGCCGTTATGCCGTTAAGGCGTTTGTAGACTTCAGTAAGATAAAGAGGGTTAATTAACTTAAATATGTTAAACTAATGATTAGAAGCATTTCGATATCGATTGCTAAATGAGTATATACAAGAAAATCGACTTTATACCTAGATATAAGATTACGTAATTCTTCTAAATGTATTGCCGTTATGCCGTTAAGGCGTTTGTAGACTTCAGTAAGATAAAGAGGGTTAATTAACTTAAATATGTTAAACTAATGATTAGAAGCATTTCGATATCGATTGCTAAATGAGTATATACAAGAAAATCGACTTTATACCTAGATATAAGATTACGTAATTCTTCTAAATGCTTTGCCGTTATGCCGTTATGGCTTTTGTAGACTTTAGTAAGATAAAGATGGTTTATTAGCTTAAATATGTTAAACCAATGATTTGAAGCATTTCGATATCGATTGCTTAATGTGTATATACAACAAAATCGACTTTATACCTAAATATATGAAAACGGAAATCTTCTACATGCACTGCCGTTATGCCGTTAAGGCGTTTGTAGACTTCAGTATGATAAAGAGGGTTAATTAACTTAAATATGTTAAACTAATGATTTGAGGCATTTCGATATCGATTGCTAAATGTGTATATACAAGAAAATCGACTTTATACCTAAATATAAGATTACGGAATTCTTCCAAATGCACTGCCGTTACGCCGTTAAGGCTTTTGTAGACTTTAGTAAGATAAAGATGGTTTATTAGCTTAAATATGTTAAACCAATGATTTGAAGCATTTCGATATCGATTGCTAAATGTGTATATACAACAAAATCGACTTTATACCTAAATATAAGATTACGTAATTCTTCTAAATGTATTGCCGTTATGCCGTTAAGGCGTTTGTAGACTTCAGTAAGATAAAGGGGGTTAATTAACTTAAATATGTTAAACTAATGATTTGAGGCATTTCGATATCGACTGCTAAATGAGTATATACAAGAAAATCGACTTTATACCTAAATATAAGATTACAGAATTCTTCTAAATGCTTTGCCGTTATGCCGATAAGGCGTTTGTAGACTTCAGTAAGATAAAGAGGGTTAATTAACTTAAATATGTCAAGCTAATGATTTGAGGCATTTCGATATCGATTGCTAAATGTGTATATACAAGAAAATCGACTTTATACCTAAATATAAGATTACGGAATTCTTCTACATGAACTGCCGTTATGCCGCCATGGCTTTGTGTTATCTTTAGTTCGTTTAAAAAGGTTTATTAACTTAGATATGTTACACTAGTTATTTGAAGCATTTCGAAATCGATTGCTTAATGCATATATACAAGAAAATCGACTTTCTACCTAAATATAAGATTACGGAATTCTTCTAAATGCACTGCCGTTATGCCGTTATGGCTTTATGTTAACTTCAGTTCGTTAAAGAAGGTTTATTAACTTAGATATGTTACACCAGTTATTAAAAGCATTTTGAAATCGATTGCTTAATGCATATATACAAGAAAATCGACTTTATACCTAAATATAAGATTATGGAATTCTTCCAAATGTACTGTCGTTATGCCGCCATGGCTTTATATCAACTTCAATATGTTAAAGAAGGTTAATTAACTTAACTTGTTAAACTAATGATTTGAGGCATTTCGATATCGATTGCTAAATGTGTATATACAAGAAAATCGACTTTATACCTAAATATATGATAACGGAATTCTTCCAAATGCACTGCCGTTACGGCGTTAAGGCTTTTGTAGACTTTAGTAAGATAAAGAGGGTTAATTAGATTAAATATGTTAAACTAATGATTTGAAGCATTTCGATATCGATTGCTAAATGTGTATATACAACAAAATCGACTTTATACCTTAATATAAGATTACGTAATTCTTCTAAGTGCTTTGCCGTTATGCCGTTAAGCCGTTTGTAGACTTCAGTAAGATAAAGAGGGTTAATTAACTTAAATATGTTAAACTAATGATTTGAAGCATTTCGAAATCGATTGCTTAATGTGTGTATACAAGAAAATCGACTTTATACCTAAATATATTATAACGGAATTCTTCTGAATGCACTGCCGTTATACCGTTATGGCATTATGTGAACTTCAGTAAGATAAAGAGGGTTAATTAACTTAAATATGTTAAACTAATGATTTGAAGCATTTTGATATCGATTGCTAAATGAGTATATGCAAGAAAATCGACTTTATACCTAAATATAAGATTACGTAATTCTTCTAAATGCTTTGCCGTTATGCCGTTAAGCCGTTTGTAGACTTCCGTAAGATAAAGAGGGTTAATTAACTTAAATATGTTAAACTAATGGATTGAAGCATCTCGATATCGATTGCTAAATGTGTATATACAAGAAAATTGACTTTATACCTAAATATAAGATTACGGAATTTTTCCAAATGCACTGCCGTTACGCCGATAAGGCTTTTGTAGACTTTAGTAAGATAAAGAGGGTAAATTAGCTTAAATATGTTAAACTAATGATTTGAAGCATTTCGATATCGATTGCTAGATATGTGTATACAAGAAAATCGACTTTACACCTAAATATAAGATTAAGGAATTCTTCTACATGCACTGCTGTTATGCCGCCATGGCTTTATGTTAACTTCAGTGCGTTAAAGAAGCTTAATTAACTTAAATATGTTAAACTAATGGTTTGAAGCATTTCGATATCGATTGCTAGATATGTGTATACAAGAAAATCGACTTTACACCTAAATATAAGATAACGTAATTCTTCTACGTGCACTGCCGTTATGCCGCCATGGCTTTATGGTAACTTCAGTTCGTTAAATAAGGTTTATTAACTTAAATATGTTGAACCAGTTATTTGAAGAATTTCGATATCGATTGGTTAATGCATATATACAAGAAAATAGACTTTATACATAAATATAAGACTACGGAATTCTTCCAAATGTACTGTCGTTATGCCGCCATGGCTTTATATCAACTTAAATACGTTAAAGAAGGTTAATTAACTTAATTATGTTAAACTAATGATTTAAAGCATTTCGATATCGATTGCTAGATATGTGTATACAAGAAAATCGACTTTACACCTAAATATAAGATTAAGGAATTCTTCTACATGCACTGCCGTTATGCCGCCATGGCTTTATATCAACTTAAATCGTTAAAGAAG
>JAPZAG010000351.1:0-48101 GCA_027475135.1 Bactrocera correcta | reverse complement strand
CACATTTTTGTTTCAACTTTGCTAACGCGCTATCGGCTAAACTTTTGGGACGAGGTGGGTCAAACATAAAGCATTGGTTAGATAATGCAAAGAGCTCTTAGGAAAATCTTCACTCTTTCTTCTACTCCTATCAGGGGCTTGGAAATAGTCACATTTTTGTTTCACTTTTGATAACGCTCTAGCGGGTAAAATATTTGAACGAGGTGAGTCAAACATAAAGCATTGGTTAGATAATTTAAAGAGCTCTCAGGAAAGTCTTCAATCTTTCTTCTACTCCTATCAGGGGCTTGGCAAAAAGTCACATTTTTGTTTCAACTTTGTTAACGGTCTGAGGCTAAACTATTGGAACGAGGTGGGTCAAACATAAAGCATTGGTTAGATAATTTAAAGAGCTCTCAGGAAATTTCAATTTTCTTTTACTCCTACTCACATTTTTGTTTCAACTTTGCTAACGCTCTAGGCTAAACATTTGAACGAGGTGGGTCAAACTTTAAACATTGGTTAGATAATTTAAATAGCTCTCAGGAAAGCCCTTCAATTTTTCTTCTACTCCTACCAGGGGCTTGGCAATAGTCACATTTTTGTTTCCACTTTGCTAACGCTCTAGCGGCTAAACTATTGGAACGAGGTGGGTCAAACATAAAGCATTGGTTAGATAATTTAAATAGCTCTCAGGAAAGTCCCCAATTTTTCTTCTACTCCTACCAGGGGCTTGGCAATAGTCACATTTTTGTTTCAACTTTGCTAACGCTCTATCGGCTAAACTTTTGGAACGAGGTGAGTCAAACATAAAGCATTGGTTAGATAATTTAAAGAGCTCTTAGAAAAATCTTCAATCTTTCTTTTACTCCTACCAGGGGCTTGGCAATCGTTACATTTTTGTTTCACCTTTGCTAACGCTCTAGCGGCTAAACTATTGGAACGAGGTGGGTCAAACATAAAGCATTGGTTAGATAATTTAAAGAGCTCTTGGGAAAAAGTCTTCACTCTTTCTTCTACTCCTATCAGGGGCTTGGAAAATAGTCACATTTTTGTTTCACTTTTGATAACGCTCTAGCGGGTAAGCTATTTGAACGAGGTGAGTCAAACATAAAGCATTGGTTAGAAAAATTAAAGAGCTCTTAGGAAAATTTTTAAATTCTTTCTTCTACTCCTACCGGGGTGTTGGCAATAGTGACATTTTTGTTTCAACTTTGCTAACGCTCTAGCGGCTAAACTATTGGAACGAGTTGGGTAAACATAAAGCATTGGTTAGATAATTTAAAGAGCTCTCAGGAAAGTCTTCTTCACATTTTTGTTTCAACTTTGCTAAACTATTTGAACGAGGTGGGTCGAACATAAAGCATTGGTTAGATAATCTAAAGAGCTCTCAGGAAAGTCTTCTATCTTTCTTCTACTCCTATCAGGGGCTTGGCAATAGTCACATTTTTGTTTCAAATTTGCTAACGATACAGCGGCTAAACACATAAAGCATTGGTTATATAATTTAAAGAGCTCTAGGAAAGTCTTTAATCTGTCTTCTACTCCTATCAGGGGCTTGGCAATAGTCACATTTGTGTTTCACTTTTGATAACGCTCTCGCATGTAAACTATTTGAACAAGGTGAGTCAAACATAAAGCATTGGTTAGATAATTTAAAGAGCTCTCACGAAAATCTTCAATCTTTCTTCTACTTCTATCAGGGGCTTGGCAATAGTCACATTTTTGTTTCAACTTTGCTAACGCTCTAGCGGCTAAACTATTGGAACGAGGTGGGTCAAACATAAAGCATTGGTTAGATAATTTTCTCACGAAAGTCTTCAATCTTTCTTCTACTCCTACCAGGGGCGTGGCAATAGTCACATTTGTGTTTCACTTTTGATAACGCTCTCGCATGTAAACTATTTGAACAAGGTGAGTCAAACATAAAGCATTGGTTAATAATTTAAAGAGCTCTCACGAAAATCTTCAATCTTTCTTCTACTTCTATCAGGGGCTTGGCAATAGTCACATTTTTGTTTCAACTTTGCTAACGCTCTAGCGGCTAAACTATTGGAACGAGGTGGGTCAAACAATAGTCACAATTTTGTTTCAACTCTGCTAATGCTCTGAGGCTAAACTATTGGAACGAGGTGGGTCGAGCTAAACTATTAGAACGAGGTGAGTCATACATAAAGCATTGGTTAGATAATTTAAAGAGCTTTCAGGAAAGTCTTCAATCTTTCTTCTACTCCTATCAGGGGCTTGGCAATTGTCACATTTTTGTTTCAACTTTACAACGCTCTAGAGGTTAAACTGTTGGAACGAGGTGGGTCAAACATAAATCATTGGTTAGATAATTTAAAGAGCTTTTAGGAAAGTCCCCAATTTTTCTTCTACTCCTACCAGGGGCTTGGAAATAGTCACATTTTTGTTTCAACTTTGCTAACGCTCTGAGGCTAAACTATTGGAACGAGGTGGGTCAAACATAAAGCATTGGTTAGATAATTTAAAGAGCTCTCAGGAAAGTCTTTTTCACAATTTTGTTTCAACTTTGCTAAACTATTTGAACGAGGTGGGTCGAACATAAAGCATTGGTTAGATAATCTAAAGAGCTCTCAGGAAAGTCTTCTATCTTTCTTCTACTCCTATCAGGGGCTTGGCAATAGTCACATTTTTGTTTCAACTTTGCTAACGATACAGCGGCTAAACACATAAAGCATTGGTTAGATAATTTAAAGAGCTCTAAGGAAAGTCTTTAATCTTTCTTCTACTCCTATCAGGGGCTTGGCAATAGTCACATTTTTGTTTCAACTTTGCTAACGCTCTAGTGGCTAATTTATTGAAACGAGGTAAGTCGAACATAAAGCATTGGTTAGATAATTTAAACTAATGAGTTGAACCATCTCGATATTGATTGCTAAATGTGTATATACAACAAAATCGACTTTATACCTAAATATAAGATTACGAAATTCTTCCAAATGCAATGCCGTTATACCGTTATGGCTTTACGTAAACTTCAGTCAGATAAAGAAGGTTAATTAACTTAAATATGTTAGTCTAATGAATTGAAGCATCTCGATATCGATTGCTAAATGTGTATATATAACAAAATCGACATTATACCTAAATATAAGTTTACAGAATTCTTCCAAATGCACTGGCGTTATACCGTTAGGGTTTTACGTAAACTTCAGTCAGATAAAGAAGGTTAATAAACTTAAATATGTTAAACTAATGATTTGAAGCATCTCGATATCGATTGCTAAATGTGTATATACAACAAAATCGACTTTATACCTAAATATAAGATTACGAAATTCTTCCAAATGCAATGCCGTTATACCGTTATGGCTTTACGTAAACTTCAGTCAGATAAAGAAGGTTAATTAACTTAAATATGTTAAACTAATGAATTGAAGCATCTCGATATCGATTGCTAAATGTGTATATATAACAAAATCGACATTATACCTAAATATAAGAATTACAGAATTCTTCCAAATGCACTGACGTTTTACCGTTATGGCTTTACGTAAACTTCAGTCAGATAAAGAAGGTTAATTAACTTAAATATGTTAAACTAATGATTTGAAGCATCTCGATATCGATTGCTGAATGTGTATATACAACAAAATCGACATTATACCTAAATATAAGACAACGGAATTCTTATAAATGCACTGCCGTTATGCCGTTAAGGCTTTATGTAGATTTCAGTAAGACAGAGAGGCTTAATTAACTTAAATATGTTAAACTAATTATTTGAAGCATTTCGATATCGATTGCTAAATGTGTATATATAACAAAATCGACTTTATACTTAAATATAAGATTTCGGAATTCTTCCAAATGTACTGTTGTTATGCCGCCATGGCTTTATATCAATTCAATACGTTAAAGAAGGTTAATTAACTTAATATGTTAAACTAATGATTTGAAGCATTCGATATGATTGCTAGATGTCGTATATAGAACAAAATCGACTTTATTCCTAAATATAAGATTACGGAATTCTTCTAAATGCACTGTCGTTATGCCGCCATGGCTTTATATCACCTTCATTACGTTAAAGAAGGTTAAATAACTTAAATATGTTAAACTAATGATTTGAAGCATTTCGATATCGATTGCTAAATGTGTATGTACAACAAAATCGACTGTATACCTAACGATAAGATAACGGAATTCATATAAATATACTGCCGTTATGCCGTTATGGCTTTATGTAAACTTCAGTAAGATAAAGAAGGTTAATTAACCTTAATATGCTAAACCAGTTATTTGATGCATTTCGATATCGATTGCTAAATGTGTAAATTCAAGAAAATCGACTTTATACCTAAATATAAGATTACGGAATTCTTCTAAATGCACTGCCGTTATGCCGCCATGGCTTTAAGCCAACTTCAGTAAGCTAAAAAATGTTTATTAACTTAAACATGTTAAACTAATGAGTTGAACCATCTCGATATCGATTGCTAATGTGTATATACAACAAAATCGAATTTATACCTAAACATAAGTTAACGGAATTCTTCCAAATGCACTGGCGTTATACCGTTATGGCTTTATGTAAACTTCAGTCAGATAAAGAAGGTTACTTAACTTAAATATGTTAAACTAATGATTTGAAGCATTTCGATATCGATTGCTAAATGTGTATATACAAGAAAATTGACTTTATGCCTAAATATAAAACTACGGAATTTTTCCAAATGCAATGCCGTTATGGCTTTTTGTCAACTTCAGTTCGCTAAAGCAGGTTTATTAAATTAAATATTTTAAACCAGTTATCTGAAGCATTTCGATATCGATAGCTAAATGTGTATAAACAAAAAAATCGACTTTATACCTTAATATAAGTTTACGAAATTCTTCTAAATGCACTGCCGTTATGCCGCCATGGCTTTAAGCCAACTTCCGTTCGTTAAAGAAGGTTTATTAACTTAAATATGTTAAACTAATTATTTGAAGCATTTCGATATCGATTGCTAAATGTGTATATACAAGAAAATCGACTTTATACATAAATATAAGACTACGGAATTCTTCCAAATGTACTGTCGTTATGCCGTCATGGCATTATATCACCTTCATTACGTTAAAGAAGGTTAACTAACTTAAATATGTTAAACTAATGATTTGAAGATTTTCGATATCGATTGCTAAATGTGTAAATACAAGAAAACGACTATATACATAAATATACGATAACGGATTTCTTCTACATGTACTGTCGTTATGCCGCCATGGCTTTATATCACCTTCATTACGTTAAAGAAGGTTAATTAACTTAAATATGTTAAACTAATGATTTGAAGCATTTCGTTATCGATTGCTAAATGTGTATATATACAAAATCGACTTTATACCTAAATATAAGATTTCGGAATTCTTCCAAATGTACTGTCGTTATGCCGCCATGGCTTTATATCAATTTCAATACGTTAAAGAAGTTTAATTAACTTAAATATGTTAAACTAATGATTTGAAGCATTCGATTGCTAGATGTGTATATAGAACAAAATCGACTTTATTCCTAAATATAAGATTACGGAATCCTTCTAAATGTACTGTCGTTATGCCGCCATGGCTTTATATCACCTTCATTACGTTAAAGAAGGTTAACTAACTTAAATATGTTAAACTAATGATTTGAAGCATTTCGATATCGATTGCTAAATGTGTATGTACAACAAAATCGACTGTATACCTAAATATAAGATAACGGAATTCATATAAATATACTGCCGTTATGCCGTTATGGCTTTATGTAAACTTCAGTAAGATAAAGAAGGTTAATTAACCTTAATATGCTAAACCAGTTATTTGATGCATTTCGATATCGATTGCTAAATGTGTAAATACAAGAAAATCGACGTTATACTTAAATATAAGTTTACGCAATTCTTCCAAATGCACTGCCGTTATACCGTTATGGCTTTATGTAAACTTCAGTAAGATAAAGAAGGTTTATTAACTTAAATATGTTAAACTAATGATTTGAAGCATTTCGTTATCGATTGCTAAATGTGAATATACAAGAAAATCGACTTTATATAAAATATACGATAACGGAATTCTTGTAAATGCACTGCCAATATGCCGTTATAGCTTTATGTTAACTTCAGTTCGTTAAAGAAGGTTTATTAACTTAAAAATGTTAAACCAGTTATTTGAAGCATTTCGTTATCGATTGCTTAATGCATATATAAAAAAAAATCGACTTTATACCTAAATATAAGACTACGGAATTCTTCCAAATGTACTGTCGTTATGCCGCCATGGCTTTATGTCACCTTCATTACGTTAAAGAAGGCTAATTAACTTAAATATCTTAAACTAATGATTTGAAGCATTTCGTTATCGATTGCAAAATGTTTATATACAAAAAAAATCGAATTTATACCTAAATATAAGATTACGGATTTCTTCTAAATGCACTGCCGTTATGGCTTTATGTAAACTTCAGTACGATAAAGAAGGTTAATTAACTTAAATATGCTAAACCAGTTATTTGAAGCATTTCGATATCGATTGCAAAATGTGTATATACAAGAAAATTGACTTTATGCCTAAATATAAGACTACGGAATTCTTCCAAATGCAGTGCCGTTATGGCTTTATGTCAACTTCAGTTCGCTAAAGGAGGTTTATTAACTTAAATATGTTAAACCAGTTATCTGAAGTATTTCGATATCGATTGCGAAATGTATATATACAAGAAAATCGACTTTATACCTAAATATAAATTATAACATTACGGAATTCTTCTAAATGCTCTGCCGTTATACCGTTAAGGCTTTATGTAGACTTCAGTATGCTAAAAAATGTTTATTAACTTAAATATGTTACACTAATGATTTCAAGCATTTCGATATGGATATCTAAATGTGTATATAAAAGAAAATCGAATTTATACCTAAATATAAGATAACGCAATTCTTCTAGATGCACTGCCGTTATGCCGTTAACGCTTTATGTAGACTGCAGGGCGTTAAAGAAGGTTTATTAACTTAAATATGTTAAACTATATTTCAATATCGATTGCTTAATGTGTATATACAAGAAAATTGACTTTATACTTAAATATAAGATTACGGAATTCTTCCAATCCTACTGTCATTATGCCGCCATGGCTTTGTATCAACTTCAATACGTTAAAGAAGGTTAATTATTTTAAATATGTTAAACTAATGGTTTGAAGCATTTCGATATCGATTGCTAAATGTGCAAATACAAGAAAATCGACTTTATACCTAAATATAAAATTATAACATTACGGAATTCTTCTAAATGCACTGCCGTTGTACCGTTAAGGCTTTATGTAGACTTTAGTAAGCTAAAAAATGTTTATTAATTTAATATGTTAAACAAATGATTTGAAGCATTTCGATATCGATAGCTAAATATGTATATACAAGAAAATCGACTTTATACCTAAATATAGGATTACGGAATTCTTTTACATCCACTGCCGTTATGCCACATTCAGATTGTTAAAGTAGGTTTATTAACTTATATATGTTTCGATATCGATTGCTAAATGTGTATATACAAGAAAATCGATTTTATACCTAAATAAAAGATTACGGAATTCACTGAAATATACTGCCGTTATGCCGTTATGGCTTTATTTAAACTTCAGTAAGTTAAAGAAGGTTAATTAACCTAAATATTCTAAACCAGTTATTTGAAGATTTTCGATATCGATTGCTAAATGTGTAAATCCAAGAAACTCGACTACATACCTAAATATAAGATTACGGAATTCTTCCAAATGCACTGTCGTTATGGCTTTATATCAACTTCAACACGTTAAAGAAGGTAAATTAACTTAAATATGTTAAACTAATTTTTTTTTTTTTTTTTATTTTGTTCATACATTGCAACTAGTTCAAATAAAATACAGGACTAACAAGCAACTTGAATATGACTTAGACATTTAATTACAAAATCACAAAACTACTATAAGAGTATTGGCTAATTTAAAAGATCGCTGGGTTTGAGGCGTTTGAGTCGTCTTGGTGGACCATCTCCAGAAGTTAACATAGCTACTTCTTCGTTACAGTGCTGTAGCAATCTTGCACTATGCGCTGTTGCAATTTTAGATATTTCTGCATTAACCGAGTTTACGCCTAGATCACGCTCTATATCAGCACATCTACAATACCAAGGCGCTTTGACAATTAGTCTTAGTACTTTGTTTTGGAATTGTTGGATGACTTTCTTATTGTTTGCGTTAGTACATCCCCAGAGTTGTGCACCATAGCTCCATATCGGTCGGATTATTTGTTTATAGATAAGTAACTTATTTTCGATGGATAACACTGATTTGTTACCGATTAACCAATTGTAATTTTTGAGTCGCATGTCCAGCTCCTTACGTTTGTTTTTTACATGAACTTTCCACCGTAGCTTAGTGTCAAGCGTCATTCCTAAGTATTTAGCGGAATTAAAGTACGGTATTCGAGCACCGTCTATGAAAACTGGTACGTACTGTATCTTGTTGTATGTGAAAACAATGTGTACAGACTTAGCTTCATTCAGCTTTATCTGCCATTTCTTTGCCCATTGTACGACTTTATTTACAGCTTTTTGGAGATTATTAGTGGACTCGTGTTCACTACCTTGTGGAACTCCTGCTTTTATTTCCCTAAGATCAGAATATTTGTCCCCTTGTTTAACGCGAAAGTAGCGATCAGATAAATACGATTTTATGATGTCATAATACTGTTTCGGTAAAATTAGTTTCAGTTTCGAAAGCAGTCCTTTGTGACAAACTTTATCAAACGCTTTTGCAACATCCAAAAACACGGCAGAACAGAATTTTTTTTCCTCAAAGGCTTTTTCAATAACGTGTGTTATCCTGTGGATTTGATCAATCGTAGAATGGTTGGCTCGAAACCCAAATTGATGCGCTGGAATTATGGTTTTTCGTTCAATGATTTTATTGATACGTTTTATGAGAATTTTCTCAAATAGCTTCGATATTATCGGTAGAAGTGATATGGGCCTGTAAGATGATACATCATATCCTGGTTTTCCTGGCTTTGGAATCATGATAATTTCAGCAATTTTCCAATAAGTTGGCACGTATTTAAGATGAAAAGCTGCGTTAATAATGTTGGTAATTTTTACTACACTTATTTGAGGAAGCTGTTTTAGAACCTCGGCAGTAATCAGGTCGTAACCGGGGGATTTTTTGTTTTTAAGGTTTTTGATTTCCTCACTTATCTCACTGCTTGTGCAACATGGAGTTTTTTCGTTCTCTTGACTGGAGGCAGTAGGATAATCAACGTGTGTTTCATATGGGGAGAATATTTTTGCTAAATAATCCGAAAATACTTCTGCTTTTTTTGAATCGTCTCTGGCCCAGCTATCCGCACTTATTTTAATGGGACATACTTGAGTTTCTGGTGTTTGTAGTCTTTTACAGCTTTTCCAAAGAGAGTAGTCGGAATTTTTTCCATTGCTTAGGGAACGAAGATATTTTGTGAAACTTTCATTTTTGAACCTCTTAATTTTCCGATTAAGATCTTTAGAGACTTTATTTAAAATAGATTTATCAGCTGGGCAACGAGTTTGATGCCACTTACGTCGTAGCTTTCTCTTTAATTTAATAGTTTCCCTTATATTATTAGGATATTGAGAGTTTACAGCAATTTCCTTTAATTCCGGTGTACTTTTCCAAGCTGCGTGTTGTATACTTGTGTTAAAGTGTAAAATTTCAGATTCCATCTGGTCTATATTTAATATAGAGTCATATTTACTTTCGTAACATTCCATCATTGTTCTAAAATATTCCCAGTCTGTACGTTTATTGTATAAGGCCGCTGTTTTGTCTTTAAAGATGACGGTTTCACTATAGCTTAAATAGATTGGGGAATGATCCGAGTTAAGATCATAACCCTGATGGATCGACAAATAATTCCGGGATATTTTGCCAACAATGAAAAAATCTATCAGGTCTGGAATCTTTTGATTATCTGATGGCCAATATGATGGTAAGTTCGTCGAGAATGCGTAACTTCCGGTTGACTGCAGTGCTTTATAGAGTTCTCTCCCCTTTGTAGTCGTAAGCCTTGAGCCCCAGTGCGTGTTCTTTGCGTTGAAATCTCCACCCATTATGAATCTATACCTGTGTCTGTTTATTAAGTTTTGGTACTCTTCAAATTGGATTTGATGCCTAGGAGGACTGTACACAGAGGTAAGTGAGAGTGGACTTTTAACTCCGTAAATAGTCACTGTTGTAGCTTGAAACTTATCAGTTGAAAGTTTTTCTTCCTCAAAATGTTTGATTGTACTTTTGATTAGAATTGCGCTTCCGCCACAGGCGCAATTGCTAGGATGAATTGTATGGTAAGTTTCATAATTTTTAATTTTAAAATAGGTTTGTGACGTAAAATGTGTCTCCGATACCATACATACGTCAACATTTTCTGAGTTCAGTACAATTTCGATTTCATTCTTATGTTTGATTAATCCTAACCTAAATTAAACTAATGATTTGAAGCATTTCGATATCGCTTGCCAAATATGTATATACAAGAAAATCGAATTCATACCTATATATAAGACTACGGAATTCTTCCAAATGTACTGTCGTTATGCCGTTAACACTTCATGTAGACTTCAGTGCGTTAAAGAAGGTTTATTAACTTAAATATGTTAAACTAATGACTTGAAGCATTTCGATATCGATTGCTAAATGTGTATATACAAGAAAATCGACTTTATACCTAAATATAAGATTACGGAATTCTTCCAAATGTACTGTCGTTATGCCGCCATGGCTTTGTTTAAACTGCAGTTCGTTAAAGAAGGTTTATTAACTTAAATATGTTAAACCAGTTATTTGAAGCATTTCGATATCGACTGCTAAATGTGTAAATACAAGAAAATCGACTTTACACCTAAATATAAAATTATAACATTACGGAATTCTTCTAAATGCACTGCCGTTATACCGTTAAGGCTTTATGTAGACTTCAGTAAGCTAAAAAATGTTTATTAACTTAATATGTTAAACTAATGATTTGAAGCATTTCGATATCGATTGCTAAATATGTATATACAAGAAAATCTAATTTATACCTAAATATAAGATTATGGAATTCTTCTGCGTGCACTGCAGTTATGAAAGTTAAAGAAGGTTTATTAACTTAAATATGTTAAACTAATGAGCTGAAGCATTTCGATATAGATTTTTAAATGTGTATATACAAGAAAATCGATTTTATACCTAAATAAAAGATTACGGAAATTACCCAAATATACTGCCGTTATGCCGTTATGGCTTCTGTAAAGAAGGTTAATTATTTAAATATGATAAGTTTAATGGTTTGAAGCATTTCGATATTGATTGCTAAATATGTAAATACAAGAAAATCGACTTTATACCTAAATATAAAATTATAACATTATGGAATTCTTCTAAATGCACTGCCGTTATGCCATTAGGGCCTTATGTAGATTTTAGTGCGCTAAAGAAGGTTTATTAACTTAAATATGTTAAACTTATGATTTGAAGCATTTCGATATCGATTACTAAATGTGTATATACAAGAAAATCGAATTTATACCTAAATATAAGATAACAGAATTCTTCTAAATGCACTGCCGTTATGCCGTTAAGGCTTTATGTAGACTTCAGTGAGTTAAAGAAGGTTTATTAACTTAAATATGTTAAACTAATGATTTGAAGCATTTCGATATCGATTGCTAAATGTGTATATACAAGAAAATCGACTTTATACCTAAATATAAGATTACGGAATTCTTCCAAATGTACTGTTGTTATGTCGCCATGGCTTTATGTCAACTTCAATTCGTTAAAGAAGGTTAATTAACTTAAAAAAGTCAAACTAATATTTTGAAGCATTTTGATATCGCTTGCTAAATGAGTATATACAAGAAAGTCGAATTTATACTTAAATATAAGATAACGGAATTCTTCTAAATGCAGTGCAGTTATACCGTTAAGGCTTTATGTAGACTTCAGTGCGTTAAAGAAGGTTTATTAACTTAAATATGTTAAACTAATGATTTGAAGCATTTCGATATCGATTGCTTAATGCGTATATTGAACAAAATCGACTTTATACCTAAATATAAGATAACGGAACTCTTCCAAATGCACTGCCGTTATGCCGTTAAGGCTTTTGTAGACTTCAGTAAGATAAAGAAGATTAATTAACTTAAATCTGTTAAACTTATGATGTGAAGCATATCGGCATCGATTGCTAAATGTATATATACAAGAAAATCGACTTTATACCTAAATATAAGATTATGGAATTGTCCCAAATGTACTGTCGTTATGCCGCCATGGCTTTGTATCACCTTCAATACGTTAAAAAAGGTTTATTAACTTAAGTATGTTAAACTAATGATTTGAAGCATTTCGTTATCGATTGCTAAATGAGTATGTACAAGAAAATCGAATTCATACCAAAATATAAGATTACGTAATTCTTCTAAATGCACTGCCGTTATGCCGCTAAGGCTTTTCCAGACTTCAGTAAGAAAAAGAGGGTTAAGTAACTTAAATATGTTTAACTGATGATTTGAAGCATTTCATATCGATTGCTAAATGTGTTTGTACAAAAAAATCGACTTTATACCTAAATATAAGATAACGGAATTCATATAAATATACTGCCGTTATGCCGTTATGGCTTTATGTAAACTTCAGTAAGATAAAGAAGGTTAATTAACTTAAATATGTTAAACCAGTTATTTGAAGCATTTCGATATCGATTGCAAAATGTGTATGTACAAGAAAATCGAGTTTAAGCCTAAATATAAGTCTACGGAATTCTTCCAAATGCACTGCCGTTATGCCGTTATGGCTTTATGTAATCTTAGTAAGATAAAGAAGGTTAATTAACTTAAATATGTTAAACTAATGATTTGATGCATTTCGATATCGATTGTTAAATGTGTATATACAAGAAAATCGACTTTATACCTAAATATAAGATAACGGAATTCTTCTACATGCACTGCCGTTATGCCGCCATGATTTTATGCCAACTTCAGTTCTTTGAAGAAAGTTTATTAACTTAAATATGTTAAACTAATGAGTTGAAGCATCTCGATATCGATTGCTAAATGGGTATATACAACAAAATCGAATTTATACCTAAACATAAGATTACGGAATTCTTCTACATGCACTGCCGTTAAACCGCCATGGCCTTATGTTAACTTCAGTGCGTTAAAGAAGGTTTATTAACTTAAATATGTTAAAATAATGATTTGAAACATTTCGATATATATCGACTTTATATCTAAATATAAGATTATACCTAAATATAAGATTACGTAATTCTTCTAAATGCACTGCCGTTATGCCGTTAAGGCTTGATGTAGACTTCAGGAAGATAAATAGGGTTAATTAACTTAAATATGTTAAACTAATGATTTGAAGCATTTCGATATCGTTTGCTCGATGCGTTTATACAACAAATAGATTTTATACCTAAATATAAAATTACGGAATTCTTCTACATGCACTGCCGTTACGCCGCCATGGCTTCATGTCACCTTCGGTAGGTTAAAGAAGTTAATTTAACTTAAATATGTTAAACTAATGATTTGAAGCATTTCGAAATCGAGTGCTCGATGTGTTTATACAACAAACTAAAGCACTGCCGTTATGCCGTTAAGGCTTTATGTAGACTTCAGAAGATAAGGGGTAATTAACTTAAATATTTAAATTTATGATTTGAAGCATTTCGATATCGATTGCTAAATTGTAAATAAAAAAAATCGATTTTACCTAAATATAAATTACGGAATTATTCTAAAGCACGCGTTATCCAAGGTTTTATGTAACTTCTTGGTTAAAGAAGGTTTTTTTAAAAAAACTTAAAATGTAAAACTAATGATTTGAAGCATTTCGATATCGATTGCTAAATGGTAGTAAAAAAAAATAAATTATACCTAAAAAAAGTTTACGAATTCTTCAAATGCCCTGCCGTTATCCGATGGCTTTTGCAACTTCAGTGAAAAAGGGGGTTGTAACTTAAATATGTTAATTATATTTGAAGCATTTCGATATCGATTGCTAAATGTGTTTGTACAAAAAATCGACTTTATACCTAAATATAAGATAACGGAATTCATATAAATATACTGCCGTTATGCCGTATGGCTTTATGTAAACTTCAGTAAGAAAAAGAGGGTTAATTAACTTAAATATGTTAAACCAGTTATTTGAAGCATTTCGATATCGATTGCAAAATGTGTATGTACAAGAAAATCGACTTTAAGCCTAAATATAAGTCTACGGAATTCTTCCAAATGCACTGCCGTTATGCCGTTATGGCTTTATGTAATCTTCAGTAAGATAAAGAACGTTAATTAACTTAAATATGTTAAACTAATGATTTGATGCATTTCGATATAGATTTTTAAATGTGTATATTGAACAATATCGACTTTGTACCTAAATAAAAGATAACGGAATTCTTCTACATGCACTGCCGTTATGCCGTTAAGGCTTTTGTAGACTTCAGTATGAAAAAGAGGGTTAATTAACTTAAATATGTTAAACTAATATTTTGAAGCATTTCGATATCGATTGCTAAATGAGTATATACAAGAAAATCGATTTTATACCTAGATATAAGATTACGGAATTCTTCTAAATGCACTGCCGTTATGCCGCCATGGCCTCATGTCACCTTCGGTAGGTTAAAGAAGGAAATTTAAAACCCTAAATATGTTAAACTAATGATTTGAAGCATTTCGATATCGATTGATAAATATGTAAATACAAGAAATTTTACTTTATACCTAAACATAGGATAACAGATTTCTTCCAAATGCACTGCCGTTAATCCGCCATGGCTTTATGTCAACTTCAGTTCGTTAAAGAAGGTTTGTTAACTTAAATATGTTAAACTAATGATTTGAAGCATTTCGATATCGATTGCTAAATATGTAGATACGAGAAAATCGACTTTATACCTTAATATAAGATTACGGAATTCTCCTAAATGCACTGCAGTTATACCGCCATGGCTTTATGTTATCTTCAGTGCGTTAAAGAAGGCTTATTAACTTAAATATGTTAAAATAATGATTTTAAAACATTTCGATATATATTGACTTTATATCTAAATATAAGATTATACCTAAATATAAGATTACGTAATTCTTCAGAATGCACTGCCGTTATGCCGTTAAGGCTTGATGTAGCCTTCAGGAAGATAAATAGGGTTAATTAACTTAAAATGTTAAACTAATGATTTAAAGTGTTTCGATATCGATTTCTAAATGCATATATACAGGCAAATCGGAATTATACCTAAATATAAGATTACGGAATTCTTCCAAATTACTGTCGTTATGCCGCCACGGCTTTATTTCACCTTCAATACGTTAAAGATGGTTAATTAACTTAAATATGTTAAACTAATGATTTGAAGCATTTCGATATCGATTGCTAAATATGTAAATACAAGAAAATCGACTTTATACCTTAATATAAGATTACGGAATTCTTCTGAAGCACTGCAGTTATCCCGTTAAGGCTTTATGTAGACTTCAGTGTGTTAAAGAAGGTTTACTGTAAATAACTTGAAAATGTAAAACTAATGATTTGAAGCATTTCGATATCGAATGCTAAATGTGTATATACAAGAAAATCGACTTTACATATACCTAAATATAAGATTACGGAATTCTTCCAAATGTACTGTCGTTATGCCGCCATGGTTTGTATCAACTACAATACGATAAAGAAGGTTAATTATTTTAACCTTCAAGAAGTCGCGCGTAGTTTTTTCGACCGCCCATGGTGAATAAAGTATTATAATTTTTGTGTATATAATCCCAGATATTTGGTAGCTCTAGTAGCTTGAGGTTATTTCATTTCCATTCGAATGCACTATTTCCGTCTCTTTTTAACGCTTGTCGACTGTTTATAGCGAGCATTTACTTCAGTTGCCTCTCGTCGTCGAAAAGACTACGCGAATAAGTGAAAGTGAAATAATGAAATTTCTCCTAGAGGAAGATGATGAAAGTGATGAAACTTTAAGTGATGAAGGATCAGAAGTCTCTGACCCCTTGTCTGATGTGGAATGTAATGAGGAATCAGAAATATCTGAATGTAGACCAGATGTGGAATCTGATGAAGAAATGGAACATTCAAACGAAGAAAGTAACTCGGAAGAGGAAAACATTCCTTTGGCTGATAGAGCTGCATACTTCATGGCACGTGATCATGTTACAAAATGGAAAAAATCAAATAGTGATAGAGTCAGGTATCCACCCCATAATATTCTGACTCAAGAGGCTGGTGTTCTTGGAAAAGGCGTGGGCGTAACAACATCTCTAAAAGCATGGGATTTGTTCATATGCGATAAAATTATAACGACAGTAGTAAAATATACTAACGAATTTATACAGAAAAAAGAAAGCGCATACTCCAGAGTTCGAGATTGTAAAACTACCGATTCTGTTGAGATTCGGGCCCTGTTCGGATTATTATATATTGCTGGAACCTTACGTATGTCTCATGGAAACTTGGAGGATGTGTATAGTGATGCTACTGGTATTGTCATATTTCCAAATACTATGCCTTTGAAAAGGATGAAATTTCTTCTAAACTCTCTTCGGTTTGATGATGCATCCACAAGAAGTTTTCGCCGAGCCCAAGATAAAGCTGCGCCCATACGAGAAGTGCTAAATATGTTCACAGAAAACTGCCTTTCTCCTTATTCTGTTGGTAAGAATGTTGTAATAGATGAAATGATGTGCGGATTCCGCGGAAAATGTCCTTTTAGACAATACAACAAATCAAAACCTGACAAATATGGGCTAAAGATTTATGCACTAGTGGATTCAAAAAACTTTTACACGTTGAATATTGAGCTTTATGCTGGAAGACAACCAGAAGGACCTTTTCAAATCAGTAATTCAGGAAGTGATGTTGTAAAAAGGTTAATTTCACCAATTTCTGGAACCGGACGAAATTTGACCATTGATAACTGGTTCACCAGCATTCCTTTGGTAAAAGATTTAGCCATAAATGATAAAATGTCTGTTGTTGGCACTTTGCGTAAAAATAAAAAAGAAATTCCCCCGTGTTTCATTGCGAAGGGAAATCCAGAGAATTCTAGTCAATTTGGGTTTTCAAATATTTCTACCCTGGTATCGTATGTACCTAAAAAGAACCGATCTGTTGTTCTGATTTCATCACTTCATCGTACAGCTGAAATTGACACCAGCACTAACGAGAAACGAAAACCAGCTATTATAACTTTTTACAATAAAACAAAAGGTGGAGTTGATGAAGTGGATAAAAAGGTAAAACTGTATTCCGTATCAAGGAAGTGCAATAGGTGGCCATTGACGCTCTTTTTTCGCTTGCTAAATATTGCTGGAGTAAACTCAATGGTAATTTTGAGAGAAAATGGTGTAGTTATCGAAAAAAGACATACATTTCTACGCGAATTGGGAATAGAAATGACGAAAGAACATATGAAAAGAAGAGCTGATAAAAACTTACCAAGAAATTTGAAAAGAAATATAAGAGGTTTTTTGAAATTAGATGATGAGCCCAATAGTGAGGCAAGTACATCCGAAGTCAGTAGAGGAAGCTGCAAAATATGTCCAGGAAAAAAAAGAAGGCAGACAAAACCCAATGCAAAATCTGCGAAAGAAATATTTGTCGAGACCACACGGTATTTATTTGCAATGAGTGTTTTGTGACCGATGAATCTGATGAATCTGACTATTGAACTATTCTAACTTTCTAATAAGATATTAATGTATTTACTTTCTTTTCAATGTATTCTATGACTTTTATGTTTTTCCCAAATTTTGAAAAAAATTTGTTTGGTTTTGTGTTAAGATTCACGAATTTACTTTGCATTCAATGAATTATATTACCTTTAATGTTTTTCCCTCATTTATTATGACAAAAAAAAATACTTTTCCTGTAAAATATTATTTTATGATTACATAATACTCAAAACTAATAAAAAAAATGAATTCCACAACTTTATCTACTTTAAATCTCACATTTCAAATGAGGCGTCGAAAAGACTACGCGCGACCGCTTTTGTTACAAAAGATGGCGCGCCCGCTTGAAGGTTAAATATGTTAAACTGATGGTTTGAAGCATTTCGATATCGACTGCTAAATGTGTAAAAACAACAAAATCGACTTTATACCTAAATATAAAATTATAACATTACGGATTTCTTCTAAATGCACTGCCGTTATACCGTTAAGACTTTATGTAGACTTCATTAAGCTAAAAAATGTTTATTAACTTAATATGTTAAACTAATGATTTGAAGCATTTCGACATCGATAGCTAAATGTGTATATACAAGAAAATCGACTTTATACCTGAATATACGATTACGGAATTCTTCTACATGCACTTCCGTTATGCCGCCATGGCTTTATATCAACTTCAATATGTTAAAGAAGGTTAAATAACTTAAATATGTTAAACTAATGATTTGAAACATTTCGATATCGATTGCTTAATGTGTATATACAAGAAAATCGAATTTATACCTAAATATAAGATTACGAATTTCTTCTAAATGCACTGCCGTTATGCCGCCATGGCTTTATATCAACTTCAATAAGTTAAAGAAGTTTAACTAACTTAAATATGTTAAACTAATGATTTAAAACATTTCGAGATCGCTTGCTAAATGTGTATATACAAGAAAATCGAATTTATACCAAAATATAAGATAACGGAATTCTTCTAAATGCACTGCCGATATGCCGCCATGGCTTTAAGCCAACTTCAGATCGTTGAAGAAGGTTTATTAACTTAAATATGTTAAACTAATGAGTTGAAGCATTTCGATATCAATTGCTAAATGTGTATATACAAGAAAATCGACTTTATACCTAAATATAAGATAAAGGAATTCTTCTTAATGCACTGCCGATATGCCGCCATGGCTTTAAGCCAACTTCAGATCGTTGAAGAAGTTTTATTAATTTAAATATGTTAAAATAATGATTTGAAGTATTTCGATATCGAGTGCTAAATGGGTATATACAAGAAAATCGACTTTATACCTAATTATAAGGTTACGTAATTCTTCTAAATGCACTGCCGTTATGCCGTTAAGGTTTTATGCAGACTTCAGTAAGATAAAGAGGGTTAATTAGCTTAAATATGTTAAACTAATGATTTGAAGCATTTCGATATCGATTGATAAATGTGTATATAAGTTAAAAAACGTTTTGTTCGTTTTTATAAAAAAAAAATGTTTTCTTGGAGCTATGCTCCTTTATTGAATTCTATTTAAGAACTTAAGTTTACAATTTATTATACTTAACGCTAGACCTATGTTTGCCGCTGCAACGGGTACGGAGTTTGCTGACGCTGCGCTTCCCAAAAGGTTGGCACTTCGCTGACGTTGCGTTTTCCCACAGGTTGCCGCTACACGTGTCGCAGTCTCAGCGATTTAGTGGTGTCATATTATTTTACTTTGTATCATATGATTTTAATGCATCATATGATACTTTTAAATGTATGGGGTGCTAACTAGTCCCCCCTTGAAATTCAAACGTCCTCGTTTGAATCTTTAGGTGTATTAAAAATTTAGTTAAGTCCTTCTATTGCCGGTTGTGAGAGTTTGTTGGGTTCATCTTCTTTTTGTTTGGTTAGAAGTTTCTTCCCGAAAATTAGGGCGATGAATATTAAAAGGATGATTAGCGTGATGCTGGTTCCGTGTTTTACTCTGTTTGCTGCTTCTAACAGACTTACTTCTTTTGTATTGTTGAAGTTAAGCTGTTTCAGCATCTCCAGCGAGAGGAATTCTTCTATGTTGAGTGGTGCGGATGACGGTTGAAGGATGGCTGGTAGTGGTTTACTTGCTGTTCTTTCTTCGTTATAGAATTTTTGTCCATTGATAACAATTGTTACGTTGGTATACAAAATTATGAAGGTTCCGTTTAAAAGTGTAGGTTCGTTGTTCACTAAAATTTCTCCGTTGTATTTATTTAGAAATATTATTCCTGGTCCCATTTCCTCTATGGTTGGAATATGTTGGTTGTTGACCTCCGTGCAGTTTGGCAAACGACTTTTTAAAAGATTATTTATACAAGTATCATTACTTAAATCTATTACATTATTGCTTAAGCATATTTGTAGGGAATTGTATTTTTTACAATAATTTTCTATTCCATAAATTCCCTTTTCACAGTTTAAAATTGTATTGAAATTGATTTTATTGATTCTCCCGTTATTTTTTACTGCTCTAATATCTAAGGTTTTACAACTTTGGTTATCTACGGTTGGGAGGCTAACAATATAAATTATAATTTTGCCATTAGTTGCAATTTTTATTTCGGAAAATTCGAGTGCTTCGTCTAAATTAACATATGGAATATTGTCATTGTCTATTACTTCTTTCACAATATTTATTTCTTCATTTGATAAGATAAAAGAATTTATTATATTGGCTTTTGCCCAATGTATTGCGTATGCAATATTTAAAATTTCTTCCTTAATTATTTCTAATTTGTATTTTAGCTGTAAAAATGCTTCGATTTCTAAACTATTTTCATTTTGCATGGTTTTAATTATATTATTTGTAATATTTGTTATCTCGCTAATTTTGCCTATTGTAAGTTTGTTAATTAATACCTGATTATTATTATTTTGTAAAACATTATTTATCTTACTTGAAATTATTTCGTAGTCTTCATGGTCTGGACTTCCTGCAATCCATTTCCATGCGCTACCCAGAAAATTTAATGATCTTTTTATTTTTTGCTCTACTTTTAAATTGTTAAGTTGGGCTCTTATCTGTGTTATTATATGGGATATGAAGGGGGTAGTTAGGGTTTTTGCGGATAGTTTCAGTTTTAATAGTCGCTTCTATGTGGTCTAGTGTGTCCGTATATTTTTCTATGTCAATTTCGTGTATAATTCTAAATGTTCCTGTTTGTAGTCTAGCCGTTCCCTTTTCTATTGTTACTAATTGGGAGTTTGAGTAGTCGAGGATTTGTACTTCCGCCAGGCATAGCGGTAGTAATATTCGGGAAAAAAAAATGTCAGTACATATTTAGTTACGTATTCTACCCTTGTGAATTATTTGTCCTTTTTCAGTTAACACGGTACTATTTTTATCTTCCTTAACTATTTCCTTACTGTAGGGTTTACTTAACTTAGTTCCTAATCTCCTATTTTTCTTAACAAATATTATTTGTCCTGGTAGATATGATTTTATTTCCTTCTTATTTTTGTTATGGTATTCGATATCTTTTCTCTGTTTCTCGGCTAATTTTTCTAAGTTGCTTTGTCTAGTTCTTTCTACGTCTTCGGGGGTAAATGTAACATTCCTATGAAAAAATAGGTCAACTGGTCTTTTAAGTGTAGTGGAATGAACTGAATGATTATATTCGGATACTGCTCTTTCTAAAAGTTCTTCAAAATTTCTGTGCCCGCCGTTTTCTTTTATGCAGCGCATTATTTCAATTAATGTAGAGTGGAACCTTTCCACTTGTCCGTTAGCTTGGCTTTTGTATGGAGGAGTAGTGTAAACTTCTATTCCTAACTCGTCTTTCATCATAAATTTTAAAGATGCTGAGTTTAAGGATGGCTCGTTGTCGATAACTATTAATTTTGGTACTCCGAAGAAAAATATAATATCTCTCAAAGGTTTCCTGACGTCTTCTATTGCTCTGCTACTTAGGTTTTTTGTTACTGCGTATTTTGTAAATTTGTCTAAAGCTGTCATTACTATTTTTCCTTCTGTTAAAAATATATCGATATGAACTGTGTGTCCTGGATATGTTGGTAATGGAGTTTTTGCAATTTTCGGTTGATTGGGATGTCTCTCGTACTTATTTTCTTTACAAACGGTGCAGTTGGCTATTATTCGTTTTATTTTATTTAACATACCGGGAAAATATTTTGTTTCGAGAATTTGTGTTTTGTTTTCTGTGGCATTCCTATGTGCTCTTAAATGTTCTTTTAAAATGACGTTCTCCTGTTCTTGTTCGTCACTAATATCTTCAACTAGTTTTTGGGTATATCGGCTTTTAATGCTACTAAAATGAATAGGATAGATATTTTGCATCATACCCATTATCCTTTCTTCAGTATGAATTCCATTTATAACGGATGGGTTAAGGTATCGTTTCATGTATGAAATCAATGACTGTTCGTTGTATTCTGGCTCTGTAATTATATGTCTATGCACTGTTGGAAAAATTATTTTAAATTGGTATGAAGGTATTTCGTCAATTTTGAAAAAGATTTGATTTTTGAAAACATTGATTGGAACTTCTGTACAAGGGATTAAATTATGGCTTGAGCTTTCATCGCTATGAATCGTAGGTGTGAGTGAATTTATTTGTAATGGTATCCTTGAAAGGGCGTCTGCAACTACATTTGTTTTACCAGGTTTGTAAGTTAGTTCATAGTTATATTCTTCTAAGATGGCTTTCCATCGCTTCATTTTACTATTAGTATTCTTATGGCTTAAGGCATAGGTAAGAGGTTGATGATCGGTGATAATTTTAACTTTTTTTGAACCGTAGAGGTAATTTCTAAGTGAATTTAGTGACCATATAATACTAAGCATTTCTTTCTCATTGGTGGCATAATGTTCTTCGGCTTTACTTAGGGTTCTCGATATAAAAGTAATTGGTCTACCGTCTTGCGATAGGACGGCACCTAATGCGAAATCTCAGGCGTCGGTCGTTAGTTCAAAATCTTTATCGAAATTTGGATGCGCTAAAACTATATCCTTGGATACTAAAGTATTTTTTATTTTATTAAATGCTTCCAAGGCCTCGCTGTCTAATTCTATTTCTATTTTTTTCGAATTCCGTTTGGAGACATGACCGGCTTCTCCTCTTAGCAGTGCTGTTAATGGTTTAGCTATTTTTGCGTAATCCTGGATAAATCGTCGGTAATAACCTGACATACCTAGGAAGGACCTTAATTCTTTGAGAGTTTGTGGAACTGGAAATTTGGCTACTGCTTCTACTTTTTCAGGGTTGGTTTTTATCCCATTTGAACTGATTACGTATCCTAAAAATTCTACCTCTTCTTTAGCAAATGTACATTTATCTAATTGGATTTTCATGTTAGCATTTTCTAGGGTTTGAAATACTAATTCTATGTTTTTAAAATGTTCTTCTTCGTTTTTGCCAAATATTATTACATCATCGATGTAAACATAGCATCTTACTCCTATATGTTCACGAAGGATATCGTCTAGTGCTCTTTGGAATGTGGCTGGAGCATTTTTTAAACCGAAAGGTAAGCGGAGGAATTCATATTTTCCGTTGTTTACGGAAAATGCTGTTTTTTCAATGTCTGACTCGCGAAGTGGAATCTGATGGAACCCACTTTTTAAGTCAATAACCGTAAATAGTTTATTGTTTCCCAGATTTGCAAGGACTTCGTTTATTTCTGGTATGCGGTATTTATCGGGGATCGTTACTGAATTGAGTTTACGATAATCTACGACCATTCGAAACTTTTTTTCGCCAGACATTTATCGATAATATTATTAATTTTGTGTTGTTGTTGTAATAAGAGATGTGGAGTATTGATTGCCACATTATTCACCTCGTGAGATATTCGTTGCTTTAACGGTATATTTATACTTTGACAAATTGTCATCAAATTTTTGTCGGTATGAATAACTGCTTTTAATTGTTTAAGAGTGTCGTTGCCTATTATGCCGTGGAACGACCCTAGAGTCGGTAATATAAAAAATTTTATTTTCCCTACTGTTGGTCCGAAAATGTCGACGAAGGTATGGTGGGTAATTTCAATTGTTCCGGCAACTGATTTTACTATAAAGGGCTTTTCATTCAGAATTGGATTCCTAATTCTAGTGGATTGGATGTAATTCTTATTGGATCCGGTATCGATAAGAAAATCTATTGTGTCTCCGCGCCTTGTTCTAAATTCGTAATAAGGCAACGAAGACGGCGCTAATCTAAAAAATTGATAGTATCAGGCTCATTTTTTCCTGCATTGTCGTAATTGCTATCGTAAGCATTGTCATCGTATATTCTGTTGGGGTCTAGTTCTACTGCGTTAGTAAAAAAATTTCTTTGCATTTTGCTTGGAGGGTGAGTCAGTTGTGCGGAAATCGGACGTTTCGGTGGCCGATTGTCCTGGAATGTATTAGGCCTATTCTGATAATTAATTTGTCTTGATCGTATTGATTGGTCTACTTCCATTGGGGTCGGTGGTTTAGGTGGTAAATTCGGTCTGTTATTGAAGGAGGTATTTTCTCTGGTAATATGGGGGTTGTTCGGGTAATTGTTGAA
This sequence comes from Bactrocera correcta, assembly GCA_027475135.1. NCBI lineage: Eukaryota > Metazoa > Arthropoda > Insecta > Diptera > Tephritidae > Bactrocera > Bactrocera correcta. The sequence continues at coordinate 23,840 of JAPZAG010000351.1, read as the reverse complement.
CCTCGGCATGAATCCTTGGTTATTTCGCATATAGTTGGGAGAGTGTTGGGGATATCGATTTGATTGACGACCGAATGCCTGTTGGTCGAAATTTCGTCTGGGGGAATGGGAATACGTTAATTCGGGGTAAAAAGGTCTGCTGTTATTGAAATTATTAAAGTTGTTATTGGAATTTTTAAAATTGTTATTTCGGGGAGGTCGTGGTGGTGGTTGAATATTGGGTTTGTGTGTATTGTTCGCGTGGTTTATTCTATATGTCATGTTGTCGAGTTTTTGGCATAAGTGCAATGCTTGTGGCAAGGTTGTCGGTTCTCTCATGCTGAGAAGACGAGGTAAATCACCGTTTAGCCCTCTGATAAATGTGTCAAGAGCTTTGTCCCTATAGGAGTTAGTCATAGCCCGTATGGACTCGTCGCTTAGTTCGAGACATGAAATTTTGTCCAATATCAGTAAAAGGTGTTGGTAGACCTTTTGGTAGAAGGTCGGAATGTCGTCATAGCGTTGGACCAGAGTGGTCATCTGATATTCTAGGGTACCTATGTCCCTTTTATCTGAATAATGCATCATGAGGCATTTTCTAATTTGGCTCCAATCAAGGGGGAGTATTATATGATTCTAATGCGGTGTCGGCATCACCAATTACTTTATGCCTAATCGTATGAAGTATTGCAAAATATTTAGGGGTATTCTTGACTCCCTCGTAGGCTTTAAAAATCCTGTCTACGCTCTTCCTCCAGGAGTTAAATTCTCCTGGTCGTCCTGAGAATTCCCTAAGGCATTTCACCATGTCCGGAATCTTATCTAGTTCGCTTATGTTGTTCGCGTTTAGTGTCACGCTATGGTCGGGTTCTGTAAAGTCTGTTACGGTTTGCGTACTCATTCGTTCGAGTACTTCTCGAACTATTGTTGTTATAAGAGTTGGGTTAGGGGTGGGAGGGTTTAAAGGATGGGTGGAAGGATTTGGAGGATGGGGGGTTTGCCCATAATCTATCCTCATTTGATTTAGCTGCTCAATTAATTCTTCGGCTGTGTCTGGCATTGTAATCTTTTTATTTCTATGTCGAACAATTAAATTATAATTAAATTTCCTTTCTTTGCACTAGCACTTTCCTTAACAATTTTAGATTTTTTGTAAAAGCCTAATTTAATTGAGGACTGTTTTTCCCCCTCTTTTTTTCTTCGAGTAATTTAAAATTTCCCTTTTAAAATTTAAAATTTTTTTTCTTTAAGTTTAAGACCTCTCTTTTTTTTTTTTTTTGAATCTCTCTCTATTTGGGTTGAACAATTTAATAGTTTAATTCTGTACTCTTTACAGTGACAATATTTTTTATAATAATCTTAGTATTTTTTATAAGCTTACATTAAAGGTATCCAGCTTCTCATGGGGTATTCTTCTGCGTTCCGGCGTTGTCCTGTTTCCTTCTGGTACTTGGGTCCCTCGACGCTTTTTAAAATCCCCCGTTGGGCGTAGTAGCCGCTCGTTAGCACAGTATTTTTATTTGGTTTTTTTATTTTCACTTTTAACGAAGCCTTACTTTTTATTTTTTTCAGGCTTTTTTTTCTCTTTTTTTTCACAACCTATACCGTTCGCCACTCGCGTTGTCTTACTTTTTGATTTTCAGACAATAACTACTTTCGCGCGCTGGTCCCTGCTCGGGCGCCAGTTAAAAAACGTTTTGTTCGTTTTTATAAAAAAAAATGTTTTCTTGGAGCTATGCTCCTTTATTGAATTCTATTTAAGAACTAAAGTTTACAATTTATTATACTTAACGCTAGACCTATGTTTGCCGCTGCAACGGGTACGGAGTTTGCTGACGCTGCGCTTCCCACATGTTGGCACTTCGCTGACGTTGCGCTTCCCACAGGTTGCCGCTACACGTGTCGCAGTCTCAGCGATTTAGTGGTGTCATATTATTTTACTTTGTATCATATGATTTTAATGCATCATATGATACTTTTAAATGTATGGGGTGCTAACTTATACAAGAAAATCGATTTTATACCTAGATATAAGATTACGGAATTCTTCTACATGCACTGCCGTTATCCGCCATGGCTTTATGTCACCGTCGGTAGGTTAAAAAAGGTAATTTAACTTAAATATGTTAAACTAATGATTTGAATCATTTCGATGTCGATTGCTAAATGTGCTAGTACAAGAAACCTGACTTTATACCTAAACATAGGATAACGGAATTCTTCCAAATGCACTGCCGCTATTCCGCCATGGCTTTATGTCAACTTCAGATCGTTAGAGAAGGTTTATTAACTTAAATATGTTAAACTAATGAATTGAAGCATCTCGATATCGATTGCTAAATGTGTATATACAAGAAAAGCGACTTTATACCTAAATATAAGATTACGGAATTTTTCTACATGCACTGCCGTTATGCCGCCATGGCTTTATGTTAACTTCAGTGCGTTAAAGAAGCTTTATTAACTTAAATATGTTAAGCTAATGATTTGAAGCATTTCGATTTCGATTGCTAAATGTGTATATACAAGAAAATCGAATTCATACCTAAATATAAGATTACGTAATTCTTCTACATGCACTGCCGTTATGCCGCCATGGCTTTATGACAACTTCAGTTCGTTGAAGAAGGTTTATTAACTTAAATATGTTAAACTAATGAATTGAAGCATCGCGATATCGAGTGCTAAATGTGTATATACAAGAAAATCGACTTTATACCTAAATATAAGATAAAGGAATTCTTCTAAATGCACTGCCGATATGCCGCCATGGCTTTAAGCCAACTTCAGATCGTTGAAGAAGGTTTATTAACTTAAATATGTTAAAATAATGATTTGAAGTATTTCGATATCGAGTGCTAAATGGGTATATACAAGAAAATCGACTTTATACCTAATTATAAGGTTACGTAATTCTTCTAAATGCACTGCCGTTATGCCGTTAAGGCTTTATGTAGACTTCTGTAAGATAAAGAGGGTTAATTAGCTTAAATATGTTAAACTAATGATTTGAAGCATTTCGATATCGATTGATAAATGTGTATATACAAGAAAATCGAATTTTTCCCTAGATATAAGATTACGGAATTCTTCTAAATGCACTGCCGTTATGCCGTTAAGGCTTTATGTAGACTTCAGTAAGATAAAGAGGGTTAATTAGCTTAATTATGTTAAACTAATGATTTGAAGCATTTCGATATCGATTGATAAATGTGTATATACAAGAAAATCGAATTTATACCTAAAAATAAGATTACGGATTTCTTCTACATGCACTGCCGTTATGCCGCCATGGCTTTATGACAACTTCAGTGCGTTGAAGAAGGGTTGTTAACTTAAATATGTTAAACTAATGATTTGAAGCTTCTCGATATCGATTGCTAAATGTGTATATACAAGAAAATCGACTTTATACCTAAATATAAGATTACGGAATTCTTCCAAATGCACTGCCGTTATGCCGCCATGGCTTTATGACAACTTCAGTTCGTTGAAGAAGGTTTATTAACTTAAATATGTTAAACTAATGAATTGAAGCATCGCGATATCGATTGCTTAATGTGTAGATACAACAAAATCGACTTTATACCTAAATATAAAGTTATAACATTACGGATTTCTTCTAAATGCACTGCCGTTATACCGTTAAGGCTTTATGTAGACCTCATTAAGCTAAAAAATGTTTATTAACTTAATATGTTAAACTAATGATTTGAAGCATTTCGATATCGATAGCTAAATGTGTATATACAAGAAAATCGACTTTATACCTGAATATAAGACTACGGAATTCTTCTACATGCACTTCCGTTATGCCGCCATGGCTTTATGTCAACTTCAATATGTTAAAGAAGGTTAAATAACTTAAATATGTTAAACTAATGATTTGAAACATTTCGATATCGCTTGCTAAATGTGTATATACAAGAAAATCGAATTTATACCTAAATATAAGATAACGGAATTCTTCTAAACGCACTGCCGTTCTACCGTTAAGGCTTTATGTAGACTTCAGTAAGATAGAGGGGAATAATTAACTTAAATATGTTAAACTTATGATTTGAAGCATTTCGATATCGATTGCTAAATATGTAAATACAAAAAAATCGACTTTGTACCTAAATATAAGATTACGGAATTCTTTTAAATGCACTGCAGTTATACCGTTAAGGCTTTATGTAAAATTCAGTGCGTTAAAGAAGGTTTATTATAAATAACTTGAAAATGTAAAACTAATGATTTGAAGCATTTCGATATCGATTGCTAAATGAGTATATACAAGAAAATCGACTTTATACCTAAATATAAGATTATAAAATTCTTCAAAATGCACTGCCGTTATGCCGTTAAGGCTTTTGTAGACTTCAGTATGAAAAAGAGGGTTAATTAACTTAAATATGTTAAACTAATGATTTGGAGCATTTCGATATCGATTGCTAAATGTGTATGTACAAAAAAATCGACTTTATACCTAAATATAAGATAACGGAATTCATATAAATATACTGCCGTTATGCCGTTATGGCTTCATGTAAACTTCAGTAAGATAGAGAAAGTTAATTAACTCAAATATGTTAAACCAGTTTTCTGAAGCATTTCGATATCGATTGCGAAATGTATACATACAAGAAAATCGAATTTATACCTAAATATAAGATTACGGAATTCTTCCACATGTACTGTCGTTATGCCGCCATGGATTTTTATCACCTTCAATACGTTAAAGAAGGTTAATTATTTTAAATATGTTAAACTAGTGGTTTGAAGCATTTCGATATCGATTGCTAAATGTGTAAATACAAGAAAATCGACTTTATACCTAAATATAAAATTATTACATTACGGAATTCTTCTAAATATACTGCCATTTACCGTTAAGGCTTTATGTAGACTTCAGTAAGCTAAAAAATGTATATTAACTTAATATATTAGACTAATGATTTGAAGCATTTCGATATTGATAGCAAAATGAGTATATACAAGAAAATCAATTTTATACCTATATATAAGATTACGGAATTCTTTTCATGCACTGCCGCTATGACGCCATGGCTATATGCCAACTTCAGATCGTTAAAGAAGCTTTATTAACTTAAATATGTTAAAATAATGATTTGAGGTATTTCGATATCGAGTGCTAAATGAGTATATACAAGAAAATCGACTTTATACCTAATTATAAGGTTACGTAATTCTTCTAAATGCACTGCCGTTATGCCGTTAAGGCTTTATGTAGACTTCAGTAAGATAAAGAGGGTTAATTAACTTAAATATGTTAAACTAATGATTTGAAGCATTTCAATATCGATTAATAAATGTGTATATACAAGAAAATCGATTTTATACCTAGATATAAGATTACGGAATTCTTCTACATGCACTGGCGTTATGCCGCCACGGCTTTATGTCACCTTCGGTAGGTTAAAAATGGTAATGTAACTTAAATATGTTATATTTAGGTATGAATTCGATTTTCTTGTATATACATATTTGGCAACCGATATCGAAATGCTTCAAATCATTAGTTTAACATATTTAATTTAATTAACCTTCTTTATCGTATTGCAGTTGATATAAAGCCATAACGGCAGTGCATTTGGAAGAATTCCGTAATCTTATATTTGGGTATAAAGTCGATTTTCTTTTATATACACATTTCGATATCCATATCGAAATGCTTGAAATCATTAGTTTAACATATTAAGTTAATAAAATTTTTTAGCTTACTGAAGTCAAAATAAAGCCTTAGCGGTATAACGGCAGTGCCGTAATGTTATAATTTTATATTTAGGTATAAATTCGATTTTCTTGTATATACAAATTTAGCAAGCGATATCGAAATGCTTCAAATCATTAGTTTAACATATTTAAGTTAATTAACCTTCTTTAACGTATTGAAGTTGATAAAGAGCCATGGCGGCATAACGACAGCACATTTGGAAGAATTCCGTAGTCTTATATTTAGGTATAAAGTCGATTTTCTTGTATATATGCATTAAGCAATCGACATCGAAAAGCTTCAAATAACTGGTTTAACATATTTAAGTTAATCAACCTTCTTTAACAAACTGAAGTTAATATAAATCCATAACGGCATAACGACAGTGCGTTTGGAAGAATTCCGTAGTCTTATATTTAGGCATAAAGTCGATTTTCTTGTACATACACATTTTGCAATCGATATCGAAATGCTACAAATCATTAGTTTAACATATTTAAGTTAATTAAAGTTCTTTAACGATCTGAAGTTGATATAAAGCCATGGCGGCATAACGACAGTACATTTGGAAGAATTCCGTAGTCTTATATTTAGGTATGAATTCGATTTTCTTGTATATACATATTTGGCAAGCGATATCGAAATGCTTCAAATCATTAGTTTAACATATTTAAGTTAATTAACCTTCTTTAACGTATTGAAGTTGATATAAAGCCATAACGGCAGTGCATTTGGAAGAATTCCGTAATCTTATATTTAGGTATAAATTCGATTTTCTTGTATATACACATTTAGCAAGCGATATCGAAATGCTTCAAATCATTAAATTAACATATTTAAGATAATTAACCTTCTTTAACGTATTGAAGTTGATATAAAGCCATGGCTGCATAACGACAGCACATTTGGAAAAATTCCGTAATCTTATATTTTCGATTTTCGATTTTCTTGTATTAACGTATTTAGCAATCGATATCGAAATGCTTCAAATCATAAGTTTAACTTTTTAAGTTATTTATTCCCCTCTATCTTACTGAAGTCTACATAAAGCCTTAACGGCATAACGACAGTACATTTGGAAGAATTCCTTTATCTTATATTTAGGTATATGTAAAGTCGATTTTCTTGTATGTACACATTTAGCAATCGATATCGAAATGCTTCAAATCATTAGTTTTACATTTTCAAGTTATTTTTAATAAACCTTCTTTAACGCACTGAAGTAAACATAAAGCCTTAACGCTATAACTGCAGTGCATTTAGAAGAATTCCGTAATCTTATTTTAAGGTATAAAGTCGATTTTCTTGTATTTACATATTTAGAAATCGATATCGAAATGCTTCAAATCATTAGTTTAACAAATTTAAGTTAATTAACCATCTTAAACGTATTGAAGGTGAAATAAAGCCATGGCGGCATAACGACAGTAATTTCGAAGAATTCGGTAATCTTATATTTAGGTAAAAAGTCGATTTTCTTGTATATATGCATTTAGAAATCGATATCGAAATGCTTCAAATCATTAGTTTAACATATTTAAGTTATCAAACCTTCTTTAAAGAACTGAAGTTGACATAAAGCCATGGCGGATTAACGGCAGTGCATTTGGAAGAATTCCGTTATCCTATGTTTAGGTATAAAGTCAAGTTTCTTGTACATTTAGCAATCGATATCGAAATGCTTCAAATAAATTAGTTTAACATATTTAAGTTAAATTACCTTCTTTAACCTACCGAAGGTGATATGAAGCCATGGCGGCATAACGGCATTGCAGTTAGAAGAATTCCATAATCTTATATTTAGGTATAAAGTCGATTTTCTTGTATATACTCATTTAGCAATCGATATCGAAATGCTTCAAAATATTAGTTTAACATATTTAAGTTAATTAACCCTCTTTTTCATACTGAAGTCTACAAAAGCCTTAACGGCATAACGGCAGTGCATGTAGAAGAATTCCGTTATCTTTTATTTAGGTATAAAGTGGATATTGTTGTACATACACATATAGCAATCTAAATCGAAATGCTTCAAATCATTAGTTTTACATTTTCAAGTTATTTATAATAAACCTTCTTTAACGCACTGAAGTTTACATAAAGCCTTAACGGTATAACTGCAGTGCATTTAAAGGAATTGCGTAATCTAATATTTAGGTACAAAGTCGATTTTATTGTATTTATACATTTAGCAATCGATATCGAAATGCTTCAAATCATAAGATTAACATATTTAATTTAAATTATTCCCCTCTATCTTACTGAAGTCTACATAAAGCCTTAAGGGCATAACGGCAGTGCGTTTAGAAGAATTCCGTTATCTTATATTTAGGCATAAACTCGATTTTCTTGTATATACACATTTAGCAAGCGATATTGAAATGTTTCAAAACATTAGTTTAACATATTTAAGTTAATAAAGCTTCTTTAACGCACTGAAGTTAACATAAAGCCATGGGGGCCCATAACGGCAGTGCATGTAGAAGAATTCCGTAATCTTATATTCAGGTATAAAGTCGACTTTCTTGTATATACACATTTAGCTATCGATATCGAAATGCTTCAAATCATTAGTTTAACATATTAAGTTAATAAACATTTTTTAGCTTAATGAGGTCTACATAAAGCCTTAACGGTATAACGGCAGTGCATTTAGAAGAAATCCGTAATGTTATAATTTTATATTTAGGTATAAAGTCGATTTTGTTGTATTTACACATTTAGCAGTCGATATCGAAATGCTTCAAACCATTAGTTTAACATAATAAATTAATAAACATTTTTTAGCTTAATGAGGTCTACATAAAGCCTTAACGGTATAACGGCAGTGCATTTAGAAGAATTCCGTAATGTTATACTTTTATATTTAGGTATAAAGTCGATTTTGTTGTATTTACACATTTAGCAGTCGATATCGAAATGCTTCAAACCATTAGTTAAACATATTTAAAATAATTAACCTTCTTTAACGTATTGTAGTTGATACAAACCACGGCGGCATAACGACAGTACGTTTGGAAGAATTCCGTAATCTTATATTTAGGTATATGTAAAGTCGATTTTCTTGTATATACACATTTAGCAATCGATATCGAAATGCTTCAAATCATTAGTTTTACTTTTTCTAGTTATTTATAATAAACCTTCTTTAACACACTGAAGTCTACATAAAGCCTTAACGGTATAACGGCAGTGCATTTAGAAGAATTCCGTAATGTTATACTTTTATATTTAGGTATAAAGTCGATTTTGTTGTAATTACACATTTAGCAGTCGATATCGAAATGCTTCAAATCATTTGTTTAACATAATAAATTAATAAACATTTTTTAGCTTAATGAGGTCTACATAAAGCCTTAACGGTATAACGGCAGTGCATTTAGAAGAATTCCGTAATGTTATATTTTTATATTTAGGTATAAAGTCGATTTTGTTGTATTTACACATTTAGCAGTCGATATCGAAATGCTTCAAACCATTAGTTAAACATATTTAAAATAATTAACCTTTTTTAACGTATTGTAGTTGATACAAACCACGGCGGCATAACGACAGTACGTTTGGAAGAATTCCGTAATCTTATATTTAGGTATATGTAAAGTCGATTTTCTTGTATATACACATTTAGCAATCGATATCGAAATGCTTCAAATCATTAGTTTTACATTTTTTTGTTATTTATAATAAACCTTCTTTAACACACTGAAGTCTACATAAAGCCTTAACAGTATAACTGCAGTGCATTTAGAAGAATTCCGTAATCTTATATTAAGGTAAAAAGTCGATTTTCTTGTATTTACATAGTTTGCGATCGATATCGAAATGCTCCAAATCATTAGTTTAACATTTTTTAGTTAATTAACCATCCTTAACGTATTGAAGGTGAAATAAAGCCATGGCGGCGTAACGAGAGTAATTTGGAAGAATTCCGTAATCTTATATTTAGGTATAAAGTCGATTTTTTTTGTATATACACATTAAGTAATCGATATCGAAATGCTTCAAATCATTAGTTTAACATAGTTAAGTTAATTATCCTTCTTTTTCTTACTGAAGTTTACATAAAGCCATAACGGTATAACGGCAGTGCATTTGGAAGAATTCCGAAATCTTATATTTAGGAATAAAGTCGATTTTTTGTATATACACATTTAGCAATCGATATCGAGATGGTTCAACTCATTAGTTTAACATATTTAAGTTAAAATACCTTCTTTAATGATCAGAAGTTTGCATATAGCCATGAGGGCATAACGGCAGTGCATGTAGAAGAATTCCGTTATCTTATATTTAGGTATATAGTCGATTTTCTTGTAAATACATATTTAGCTATCGATATTGAAATGCTTCAAATCATTAGTTTAACATATTTAAGTTAATAAACCTTCTTTAACGCACTGAAGTCTACATAAAGCTTTAAGGGTATAACTGCAGTGCATTTAGAAGAATTCCGTAACCTTATATTAAGGTAAAAAGTCGATTTTCTTGTATTTACATATTTAGCAATCGATATCGAAATGCTTCAAATCATTAGTTTAACATATTTTAGTTAATTAACCATCCTTAAGGTATTGAAGGTGAAATAAAGCCATGGCGGCGTAACGAGAGTAATTTGGAAGAATTCCGTAATCTTATATGTAGGTATAAAGTCGATTTTTTTGTACATACACATTTAGCAATCGATATCGAAAAGCTTCAAATCATTAGTTAAATATAGTTAAGTTACTTAACCCTCTTTTTCTTTCTGAAGTCTGCAAAAGCCTTAACGGCATAACGGCAGTGCATTTAGAAGAATTACGTAATCTTATATTTAGGTATGAATTCGACTTTCTTGTACATACTCATTTAGCAATCGATATCGAAATGCTTCAAATCATTAGTTTAACATATTTAAGTTAATAAACCTTCTTTAAAGTATTGGAGGTGATACAAAGCCATGCCGGCATAACGACAGTATATTTGGGACAATTCCGTAATCTTATATTTAGGTATAAAGTCGATTTTCTTGTATATACACATTAAGCAATCGATGCCGATATGCTTCACATCATAAGTTTAACAGATTTAAGTTAATTAATCCTCTTTATCTTACTGAAGTCTACAAAAGCCTTAACGGCATAACGGCAAAGCACTTGGAAGAGTTCCGTAATCTTATATTTAGGTATAAAGTCGATTTTGTTCAATATACGCATTTAGCAATCGATATCGAAATGCTTCAAATCATTAGTTTAACATATTTAAGATAGTAAACCTTCTTTAACGCACTGAAGTCTACATAAAGCCTTAACGGTATAACTGCAGTGCATTTAGAAGAATTCCGTTATCTTATATTTAGGTATAAATTCGACTTTCTTGTATATACTCATTTAGCAAGCGATATCAAAATACTTCAAATCATTAGTTTAATTTTTTAAAGTTAATTAACCTTCTTTAACGAATTGAAGTTGACATAAAGCCATGGCGGCATAACGACAGTACATTTGGAAGAATTCCGTAATCTTATATTTAGGTATAAAGTCGATTTTCTTGTATATACACATTTAGCAATCGATATCGAAATGCTTCAAATCACTAGTTTAACATATTTAAGTTAATAAACCTTCTTTAACTCACTGAAGTCTACATAAAGCCTTAACGGCATAACGGCAGTGCATTTAGAGGAATTATGTTATCTTATATTTAGGTATAAATTCGATTTTCTTGCATATACACATTTAGCAATCGATAACGAAATGCTTCAAATAACTGGTTTAACATATTTAAGTTAATAAACCTTCTTTAACGAACTGCAGTTGATACAAAGCCATGGCGGCATAACGACAGTACATTTGGAAGAATTCCGTAATCTTATATTTAGGTATAAAGTCGATTTTCTTGTATATACATATTTAGCTATCGATATCGAAATGCTTCAAATCATTAGTTTAACATATTAAGTTAATAAACATTTTTAGCTTACTGAAGTCTACATAAAGCCTTAACGGTATAACGGCAGTGCATTTAGAAGAATTCCGTAATTTTTTAATTTTATATTTAGGTATAAATTCGATTTTCTTGTATATACACATTTAGCAATCGATATCGAAATGCTTCAAATCATTAGTTTAACATATTTAAGTTAATTAACCTTCTTTAACGTATTGAAGTTGATAAAGAGCCATGGCGGCATAACGACAGTACATTTGGAAGAATTCCGTAGTCTTATATTTAGGTATGAATTCGATTTTCTTGTATATACATATTTGGCAAGCGATATCAAAATGCTTCAAATCATTAGTTTAACATATTTAAGTTAATTAACCTTCTTTAACGTATTGAAGTTAATATAAAGCCATAACGGCAGTGCATTTAGAAGAATTACGTAACCTTATATTTAGGTATGAATTCGATTTTCTTTTACATACACATTTAGCTATCGATATCGAAATGCTTCAAATAATAGTTTAACATATTCAGTTAATAAACATATTTTAGCTTACTGAAGTCTACATAAAGCCTTAACGGTATAACGGCAGTGCATTTAGAAGTATTCCGTAATGTTATAATTTTATATTTAGGTGTAAAGTCGATTTTCTTGTATTTACTCATTTAGCAGTAGATATCAAAATGCTTCAAATAACTGGTTTAACATATTTAAGTTAATTAACCTTCTTTAACGAACTGAAGTTAATATAAAGCCATAACGGCAGTGCATTTAGAAGAACTACGTAATCTTATATTTAGGTATGAATTCGATTTTCTTGTATATACGCATTTAGCAATCGATATCGAAATGCTTCAAATCATTAGTTTAACATATATAAGTTAATAAAAGTTCTATAACGCCTGAAGTTAACATAAAGCCATGGCGCCATAACGGCAGTGCATGTAGAAGAATTCCGTAATCTTATATTTAGGTATGTAGTCGATTTTCTTGGATTTGCATATTTAGCAATCGATATCGAAAATCTTCAAATAACTGGTTTAGCATATTTAGGTTAATTAACCTTCTTTATCTTACTGAAGTTTAAATAAAGCCATAACGGCAGTATATTTGAGTGAATTCCGTAATCTTTTATTAAGGTATAAAATCGGTTTTCTTGTATATACACATTTAGCAATCGATATCGAAATGCTTCAACTCATTAGTTTAACATATTTAAGTTAAAAAACCGTCTTTAACGATCTGAAGTTGGCATAACGGCAGTGGATGTAGAAGAATTCCGTAATCTTATGTTTAGGTATAAAGTCGATTTTCTTGTATATACATATTTAGCTATCGATATCGAAATGCTTCAAATCATTTTTTTTAACATATTAAATTATTAAACATTTTTTAGATTACTGAAGTCTACGTAAAGCCTTAACGGTATAACGGCAGTGTATTTAGAAGAATTCCGTAATGTTATAATTTTATATTTAGGTATAAAGTCGATTTTCTTGTATTTGCACACTTAGCAATCGATATCGAAATGCTTCAAACCATTAGTTTAACATATTTAAAATAATTAACCTTCTTTAACGTATTGAAGTTAATACAAAGCCATGGCGGCATAATGACAGTAGGATTGGAAGAATTCCGTAATCTTATAATTAGGTATAAAGTCAATTTTCTTGTACATACGCATTTAGCAATCGATATCGAAGTGCTTTAAATTATTAGTTTAACATATTTAAGTTAATAAACCTTCTTTAACGCACTGAAGTCTACATAAAGCGTTAACGGCATAACGGCAGTTTATTTAGAAGAAATCCGTAATGTTATAATTTTATATTTAGGTATAAAGTCGATTTTCTTGTATTTGCACACTTAGCAATCGATATCGAAATGCTTCAAACCATTAGTTTAACATATTTAAAATAATAAACCTTCTTTAACGTATTGAAGTTAATACAAAGCCATGGAGGCATAATGACAGTAGGACTGGAAGAATTCCGTAATCTTATAATTAGGTATAAAGTCAATTTTCTTGTATATACATATTTGGCAAGCGATATCGAAATGCTTCAAATCATTAGTTTAACATATTTAAGCTAATTAACCTTCTTTACCGTATTGCAGTTGATATAAAGCCATAACGGCAGTGCATTTGGAAGAATTCCGTAATCTCATATTTAGGTATAAAGTCGATTTTCTTTTATATACACATTTAGATATCTATATCGAAATGCTTGAAATCATTAGTTTAACATATTAAGTTAATAAACATTTTTTAGCTTACTAAAGTCTACGTAAAGCCTTAACGGTATAACGGCAGTGCATTTAGAAGAATTCCGTAATGTTATAATTTTATATTTAGGTATAAATGCGATTTTCTTGTATATACACATTTAGCAAGCGATATCGAAATGCTTCAAATCATTAGTTTAACATATTTAAGTTAATTAACCTTCTTTAACGTATTGAAGTTGATAAAGAGCCATGCCGGCATAACGACAATACATTTGGAAGAATTCCGTAGTCTTATATTTAGGTATAAAGTTGATTTTCTTGTATATATGCATTAGGAAATCGATATCGAAATGCTTCAAATAACTGGTTTAACATATTTAAGTTAATAAACCTTCTTTAACAAAATGAATTTAATATAAAGCCATAACGGCATAACGGCAGTGCGTTTGGAAGAGTTCCGTAGTCTTATATTTAGGCATAAAGTCGATTTTGTTGTACATACACATTTAGCAATCGATATCGAAATGCTTCAAATCATTAGTTTAACATATTTAAGTTAATTAACCTTCTTTAACGTATTGAAGTTGATAAAGAGCCATGCCGGCATAACGACAGTACATTTGGAAGAATTCCGTAGTCTTATATTTAGGTATAAAGTTGATTTTCTTGTATATATGCATTAGGCAATCGATATCGAAATGCTTCAAATAACTGGTTTAACATATTTAAGTTAATAAACCTTCTTTAACGAAATGAAGTTAATATAAAGCCATAACGGCATAACGGCAGTGCGTTTGGAAGAGTTCCGTAGTCTTATATTTAGGCATAAAGTCGATTTTCTTGTACATACACATTTTGCAATCGATATCGAAATGATTCAAATAACTGGTTTAGCATATCTAAGTTAATTAACCTTCTTTATCTTACTGAAGTTTACATAAAGCCATAACGCCATAACGGCAGTATATTTATATGAATTCCGTTAACTTTTATTTAGGTATAAAGTCGATTTTGTTGTACATACACATTTAGCAATCGATATCGAAATGCTTCAAATCATTAGTTTAACATATTTAAGTTATTTAAAACCCTCTTTTTCTTACTGAAGTCTGCAAAAGCCGTAACGGCATAACGGCAGTGCATTTAGAAGAATTACGTAATCTTATATTTAGGTATGAATTCGATTTTCTTGTATATACTAAATTTAGCAATCGATATCGAAATGCTTCAAATCATTAGTTTAACATATTTAAGTTAATAAACCTTCTTTAACGTATTGAAGGTGATACAAAGCCATGGCGGCATAACGACAGTACATTTGAAACAATTCCGTAATCTTATATTTAGGTATAAAGTCGATTTTCTTGTATATACACATTTAGCAATCCATATCGAAATGCTTCACATCATTAGTGTAACATATTAAGTTATTAAAAATTTTTATGCTTAATGAGGTCTACATAAACCCTTAACGGCATAACGGCAGTGCGTTTAGAAGAATTCCGTTATCTTATATATAGGGAAAAATTCGATTTTCTTTTATATACACATTTAGCAAGCTATATCGAAATGCTTCAAATCATTAAATTAACATATTTAATTTAAATTTAACCTTCTTTAACGTATTGAAGTTGATATGAAGCCATGGCGGCATAACGACAGCACATTTGGAAAAATTCCGTAATCTTATATTTACGATTTTCGATTTTCTTGTATTAACATATTTAGCAATCGATATCGAAATGCTTCAAATCATAAGTTTAACATATTTAAGTTAATTAACCATCTTAAACGTATTGAAGGTGAAATAAAGCCATGGCGGCATAACGACAGTAATTTGGAAGAATTCGGTAATCTTATATTTAGGTATAAAATCGATTTTCTTGTATATATGCATTTAGAAATCGATATCGAAATGCTTCAAATCATTAGTTTAACATATTTAAGTTATCAAACCTTCTTTAAAAAACTGAAGTTGACATAAAGCCATGGCGGATTAACGGCAGTGCATTTGGAAGAATTCCGTTATCCTATGTTTAGGTATAAAGTCAAGTTTCTTGTACTAGCACATTAAGCAATCGATATCAAAATGCTTCAAATCATTAGTTTAACATATTTAAGTTAATAAACCTTCTTTAACGTATTGAAGGTGATACAAAGCCATGGCGGCATAACGACAGTAAATTTGGAACAATTCCGTAATCTTATATTTAGGTATAAAGTCGATTTTCTTGTATATACACATTTAGTAATCGATATCGAAATGCTTCAAATCATTAGTTTAACATATTTAAGTTAATTATCCTTCTTTTTCTTACTGAAGTTTACATAAAGCCATAACGGTATAACGGCAGTGCATTTGGAAGAATTCCGTAATCTTATATTTGGGAAAATAAAGTCGATTTTTTGTGTATACACATTTAGCAATCGATATCGAGATGGTTCAACTCATTAGTTTAACATATTTAAGTTAATAAACCTTCTTTAACGCACTGAAGTCTACATAAAGCCTTAACGGTATAACAGCACTGCATTAAGAAGAATTCCGTTATCTTATAGTTAGGTATAAATTCGACTTTCTTGTATATATTCATTTAGCAAGCGATATCAGAATGCTTCAAACCATTAGTTTAACATATTTAAAATAATTAACCTTCTTTAACGTATTGAAGTTGATACAAAGCCAGGGCGGCATAAAGACAGTATATTTGGAAGAATTCCGTAATCTTATATTTAGGTATAAAGTCGATTTTCTTGTATATATGCATTAAGCTTTCGATATCGAAATGCTTCAAATAACTGGCTTAACATATTTAAGTTAATAAACCGTCTTTAACGAACTGAAGTTAATATAAAGCCATAACGGCAGTGCATTTAGAAGAATTACGTAATCTTATATTTAGGTATGAATTCGATTTTCTTGTATATACTCATTTAGCAATCGATATCGAAATCCTTCAAATCATTAGTTTAACATATTTAAGTTTATAAAGCTTCTTTAACGCCTGAAGTTAACATAAAGCCATGGCGCCATCATGGCAGTGCATGTAGAAGAATTCCATAATCTTATATTTAGGTATGTAGTCGGTTTTCTTTGATTTACACATTTAGCAATCGATATTGAAAATCTTCAAATAACTGGTTTGGCATATTTAGCTTAATTAACCTTCTTTATCTTACTGAAGTTTAAATAAAGCCATAAGGCATAACGGCAGTATATTTGAGTGAATTCCGTAATCTTTTATTTAGGAATAAAGTCGATTTTTTGTATATACACATTTAGCAATCGATATCGAGATGGTTCAACTCATAAGTTTAACATATTTAAGTTAATATACCTTCTTTAGTGATCAGAAGTTTGCATATAGCCATGATGGCATGACGGCAGTGCATGTAGAAAAATTCCGTTATCTTATATTTAGGTATAAAGTCGATTTTCTTGTATATACACATTTAGCTATCGATATCGAAATGCTTCAAATCATTAGTTTAACATATTTAAGTTAATAAACCTTCTTTAACGCACTGAAGTCTACATAAAGCTTTAACGGTATATTTGCAGTGCATTTAGAAGAATTCCGTAATCTTATATCAAGGTATAAAGTCGATTTTCTTGTATTTACATATTTAGCAATCGATATCGAAATGCCTCATATCATTAGTTTAACATATTTAAGTTAACAAACCTTCTTTAACGAACTGAAGTTGACACAAAGCCATGGCGGATTAACGGCAGTGCATTTGGAAGAATTCCGTTATCCTATGTTTAGGTATAAAGTCAAGTTTTTTGTACTAGCACATTAAGCAATCGATATCGAAATGCTTCAAATCATTAGTTTAACATATTTAAGTTAAATTAACTTCTTTAACCTACCGAAGGTGACATGAAGCCATGGCGGCATAACTGCAGTGCATTTAAAAGAATTCCGTAATCTTATATTTAGGTACAAAGTCTATTTTATTGTATTTACACATTTAGCAATCGATATCGAAATGCTTCAAATCATAAGTTTAACATATTTAAGTTAATTATTCCCCTCTATCTTACTGAAGTCTACATAAAGCCTTAAGGGCATAACGGCAGTGCGTTTAGAAGAATTCCGTTATCTTATATTTAGGCATAAACTCGATTTTCTTGTATATACACATTTAGCTATCGATATCGAAATGCTTCAAATCATTTGTTTAACATATTAAGTTAATAAACATTTTTTAGCTTAATAAGGTCTACATAAAGGCTTAACGGTATAACGGCAGTGCATTTAGAAGAATTCCGTAATGTTATACTTTTATATTTAGGTATAAAGTCGATTTTGTTGTAATTACACATTTAGCAGTCGATATCGAAATGCTTCAAATCATTTGTTTAACATAATAAATTAATAAACATTTTTTAGCTTAATGAGGTCTACATAAAGCCTTAACGGTATAACGGCAGTGCATTTAGAAGAATTCCGTAATGTTATACTTTTATATTTAGGTATAAAGTCGATTTTGTTGTATTTACACATTTAGCAGTCGATATCGAAATGCTTCAAACCATTAGTTAAACATATTTAAAATAATTAACCTTCTTTAACGTATTGTAGTTGATACAAACCACGGCGGCATAACGACAGTACGTTTGGAAGAATTCCGTAATCTTATATTTAGGTATATGTAAAGTCGATTTTCTTGTATATACACATTTAGCAATCGATATCGAAATGCTTCAAATCATTAGTTTAACATATTTAGGTAAATTAACCTTCTTAATCTTACTAAGGCCATTACGGCAGAACGGCAGTGCATTTAGAATTCGGTTATCTTATATTTAGGTATAAAATCGCTTTTTTTGTATATACACATTTAGCAATCGATAGCGAAATGCTTCAAATAACTGGTTTAACATATGTATTTAAGTTATTTAGCCTACTTTGTCTTACTGGCGTTTACATAAAGCCTTATCGGCATGACGGCAGTGCATTTAGAAGAATTCCGTATTTTTATATTTAGGTATAAAGTCGATTGGGGCTTGGCAATAGTCACATTTTTGTTTCAACTTGGCTAACGCTCTAGCGGCTAAACTATTGGAACGAGGTGGGTCAAACATAAAGCATTGGTTAGATAATTTAAAGAGCTCTCAGGAAAGTCTTCAATCTTTCTTCTACTCCTTTAGGGCTTGACAATATCACATTTTTGTTTCAACTTTGATAACGCTCTAGCGGCTAAACTATTGGAATGAGGTGGGTCAAACATAAAGCATGGTTAGATAATTTAAAGGGCTCTCAGGAAAGCACCAAATTTTTCTTCTACTCCTACCAGGGGCTTGGCAATAGTCACATTTTTGTTTCAACATTGCTAACGCTGTGGCGGCTAATTTATTGGAACGAGATAAATCAAACAAAAAGCAATTGTTCGACAGTTTAAAGAGCTCACAGGAAAGTCCCCAATTTTTCTTGTACTCCTACCAGGGGCTTGGCAATAGTCACATTTTTGTTTCAACTTTGCTAACGCTCTAGCATTGAATAGATAATTGAAAGAGCTCTCAGGAAAGTCTTCAATCTTTCTTCTGCTCTTATCAGGGGCTTGGCCATAGTCATATTTTTGTTTCACTTTTGATAACGCTCTAGCGGCTAAACTATTGGAACGAGGTGTGTCAAACATAAAGCATTGGTAAAATAATTTAAAGAGCTCTCAGGAAAGTCCCCAATATATCTTTTACTCCTACCAGGGGCTTTGCAATAGTCACATTTTTGTATCAACTTTGATAACGCTCTGAGGCTAAACTTTTAGAACGAGGTGAGTCACACATAAAGCATTGGTTAGATAATTTAAAGAGCTCTCAGGAAAGTCTTCAATCTTTCTTCTACTCCTATCAGGGGTTTGGCAATAGTCACATTTTTGTTTCAACATTGCTAACGCTGTGGCGGCTAATTTATTGGAACGAGATAAAACAAACAAAAAGCAATTGTTCGACAGTTTAAAGAGCTCACAGGAAAGTCCCCAATTTTTCTTGTACTCCTACCAGGGGCTTGGCAATAGTCACATTTTTGTTTCAACTTTGCTAACGCTCTAGCGGCTAAACTATTGGAAAGAGGTGGGTCAAACATTAAGCATTGGTTAGATAATTTAAAGAGCTCTCAGGGAAGTCTTCAATCTTTCTTCTATTCCTATCAGGGGCTTGGCAATAGTCACATTTTTGTTTCACTTTTGATAACGCTCTAGCGGCTAAACTATTGGAACGAGGTGTGTCAAACATAAAGCATTGGTAAAATAATTTAAAGAGCTCTCAGGAAAGTCCCCAATATTTCTTTTACTCCTACCAGGGGCTTTGCAATAGTCACATTTTTGTATCAACTTTGATAACGCTCTGAGGCTAAACTTTTAGAACGAGTTGAGTCACACATAAAGCATTGGTTAGATAATTTAAAGAGCTCTCAGGAAAGTCTTCAATCTTTCTTCTACTCCTATCAGGGGTTTGGCAATAGTCACATTTTTGTTTCAACATTGCTAACGCTGTGGCGGCTAATTTATTGGAACGAGATAAAACAAACAAAAAGCTCACAGGAAAGTCCCCAATTTTTCTTGTACTCCTACCAGGGGCTTGGCAATAGTCACATTTTTGTTTCAACTTTGCTAACGCTCTGAGGCTAAACTATTGGAACGAGGTGAGTCAAACATAAAGCATTGGATAGATAATTTAAATAGCTTTAAGGAAAGTCCCCAATTTTTCTACTACTCCTACCAGGGGCTTGGCAATAGTCACATTTTTGTTTCAACTTTGATAACGCTCTAGCGGCTAAACTATTGGAACGAGGTGGGTCAAACATAAAGCATTGGTTAGATAATTTAAAGAGCTTTCAGGAAAGTCTTCAATCTTTCTTCTACTCCTATCAGGGGCTTGGCCATAGTCATATTTTTGTTTCACTTTTGATAACGCTCTAGCGGCTAAACTATTGGAACGAGGTGTGTCAAACATAAAGCATTGGTAAAATAATTTAAAGAGCTCTCAGGAAAGTCCCCAATATTTCTTTTACTCCTACCAGGGGCTTTGCAATAGTCACATTTTTGTATCAACTTTGATAACGCTCTGAGGCTAAACTTTTAGAACGAGGTGAGTCACACATAAAGCATTGGTTAGATAATTTAAAGAGCTCTCAGGAAAGTCTTCAATCTTTCTTCTACTCCTATCAGGGGCTTGGCAATAGTCACATTTTTGTTTCAACTTTGCTAACGCTCTAGCGGCTAAACCTAAATATAAGACTACGGATTTCTTCTTAATGCACTGCCGTTATGCCGCCATGGCTTTGTGTCACCTTCAATACGTTTAAGAAGGTTAATTAACTTAAATATGTTAAACTAATGATTTGAAGCATTTCGATATCGATTGCTTAATGTGTATATACAAGAAAATCGAATTTATACCTAAATATAAGATAACGGAATTCTTCTAAATGCACTGCCGTTATGCCGTTAAGGCTTTTGTAGACTTCAGTAAGACAAAGAGGATTAATTAACTTAAATATGTTAAACTTATGATTTGAAGCATTTCGATACCGATTGCTAAATGTGTATATACAAGAAAATCGACTTTATACCTAATTATAGGAATACGGAATTCACCCAAATATACTGCCGTTATGCCGTTATGGCTTTATTTAAACCTCAGTAAGATAAAGAAGGTTAATTAACCTAAATATGCTAAACCAGTTATTTGAAGGTTTTCGATATCGATTGCTAAATGTGTAAATCCAAGAAAATCGACTACATACCTAAATATAAGATTACGGAATTCTTCTACATGCACTGCCATTATGGCGCCATGGCTTTATGTTTACTTCAGGCGTTAAAAAAGCTTTATTAACTTAAATACGTTAAACTAATCATTTGAAGCATTTCGATATCGATTGCTAAATGAGTATATACAAGAAAATCGAATTCATACTTAAATATAAGATTACGTAATTCTTCTAAATGCACTGCCGTTATGGCTTTATATTAACTTCAGTTCGTTAAAGAAGGTTTATTAACTTAAATATGTTAAACCAGTTATTTGAAGCATTTCGATATCGATTGCTTAATGCATATATACAAGAAAATCGACTTTATACCTAAATATAAAACTACGGAATTCTTCCAAATGTACTGTCGTTATGCCGCCATGGCTCTTTATCAACTTCAATACGTTGATGAAGGTTAATTAACTTAAATATGTTAAACTAATGATTTGAAGCATTTCGATATCGCTTGCTAAATGTGTATACACAAGAAAATCGAATTTATACCTAAATATAAAATTATAACATTACGGAATTCTTCTAAATGCACTGCCGTTATACCGTTAAGGCTTTAAGGTGACTTTAGTGAGCTAAAAAATGTTTATTATCTTAATATGTTAAACACATGATTTGCAGCATTTCGATATCGATAGCTAAATAAGTATATACAAGAAAATCAACTTTATACCTAAATATAAGATTACGGAATTCTTCCAAATGCACTGCCGTTATGGCTTTATATCAACTTCAATACGTTAAAAAAGGTTAATTAATGTAAATATGTTAAACTAATGATTTGAAACATTTCGATATCGATTGCCAAATATGTATATACAAGAAAATCGAATTTATACCTTAATATAAGATAACGGAATTTTTCTAAATGCACTGCCGTTATGCCGTTAACGCTTTATGTAGACTTCAGTGCGTTAAAGAAGGTTTATTAACTTAAATATGTTAAACTAATGATTTGAAGCATTTCGATATCGATTGCCAAAAGTGTATATACAAGCAAATCGACTTTATACCTAAATATATGATTACGGAATTCTTCCAAATGTACTGTCATTATACTGCCATGGCTTTGTATGAACTTCAATACGTTAAAGAAGGTTAATTATTTTAAATATGTTAAGCTAATGGTTAGAAGCATTTCGATATCGATTGCTAAAAGTGTATATATAAGAAAATCGACTTTATACCTAAATATAAGATTACGGAATACTTCTAAATGTACTGTCATTATGCCGCCATGGCTTTGTATCAACTTCAATTCGTTAAAGAAGGTTAATTATTTTAAATATGTTAAGCTAATGGTTTGAAGCATTTCGATACCGATTGCTAAATGTGCAAATACAAGAAAATCGAATTCATACCTAAATATAAGATTACGGAATTCTTCTACATGCACTGCCATTATGGCGCCATGGCTTTATGTTAACTTCAGGCGCTAAAGAAGCTTTATTAACTTAAATATGTTAAACAAATGATTTGAAGCATTTCGATATCGCTTGCTAAATGTGTATATACAAGAAAATCGAATTTATACCTAAATATAAAATTATAACATTACGGAATTCTTCTAAATGCACTGCCGTTATACCGTTAAGGCTTTAAGTAGACTTTAGTGAGCTAAAAAATAATTATTATCTTAATATGTTAAACACATGATTTGCAGCATTTCGATATCGATTGCTAAATGAGTATATGCAAGAAAATCGAATTTATACCTAAATATAAGATTACGTAATTCTTCTAAATGCACTGCCGTTATGGCTTTATATTAACTTCAGTTCGTTAAAGAAGGTTTATTAACTTAAATATGTTAAAAAAGTTATTTGAAGCATTTCGATATCGATTGCTTAATGCATATATACAAGAAAATCGACTTTATACCTAAATATAAGATTACGGAATTCTTCCAAATGTACTGTCGTTATGCCGCCATGGCTTTGTATCAACTTCGATACGTTAACGAAGGTTAATTATTTTAAATATGTTAAACTAATGGTTTGAAGCATTTCGATATCGACTGCTAAATGTGTAAATACAAGAAAATCGACTTTACACCTAAATATAAAATTATAACATTACGGAATTCTTTTAAATGCACTGCCGTTATACCGTTAAGGCTTTATGTAGACTTCAGTAAGCTAAAAAATGTTTATTAACTTAATATGTTAAACTAATGATTTGAAGCATTTCGATATCGATTGCTAAATGTGTATAT
>JAPZAG010003455.1:0-10482 GCA_027475135.1 Bactrocera correcta | reverse complement strand
AGTGCACTTGGAAGAATTCCGTTGTCTTATATTTAGGTATAATTCGATTTTCTTGTATATACACATTTAGCAAGCGATATTGAAATCCTTTAAATCATTAGTTTAACATATTTAAGTTAGTTAACCTTCTTTATCCTACTGAAGTTTACATAGAGCCATAACGGTATAACGGCAGTGCACTTGGAAGAATTCCGTAATCTTATATTTAGGTATAAAGTCGATTTTGTTGTATATACACATTTAGCAATAGATATCGAGATGCTTCAACTCATAAGCTTAACATATTTAAGTTAATAAACTTTCTTTAACGATCTGAATTTGGCATATAGCCACGGCGGTATTACGGCAGTGCATGTAGAAGAATTCCGTAATTTTTTATTTAGGTATAAAGTCGATTTTCTTTTATATACACATTATGATATCGATATCGAAATGTTTCAAATCATTAGTTTAACATATTTAAGTTTATAAACATTTTTTAGCTTACTGAAGTCTACATAAAGCCTTAACGGTATAAGGGCAGTGCATTTAGAAGAATTCCGTTATCTTATTATTTTGGTATTAACTCGATTTTGTTGTATATACACATTTAGCAATCGATAACGAAATGCTTCAAGTCATTAGTTTAACATATTTAAATTAATTAACCTTCTTCAACGATCTGAATTTGGCATATAGCCACGGCGGCTTTACGGCAGTGCATGTAGAAGAATTCCGTAATCTTTTATTTAGGTATAAAATCGATTTTCTTTTATATACACAATTAGATATCGATATCGAAATGCTTCAAATCATTAGTTTAACATATTAAGTTAATAAACATTTTTTAGCTTACTGAAGTTTACATAAAGCCATAACGGTATAACGGCAGTGCACTTGGAAGAATTCCGTTATCTTATATTTAGGTATAATTCGATTTTCTTGTATATACACATTTAGCAAGCGATATCGAAATGCTTCAAATCATTAGTTTAACATATTTAAGTTAATAAACGTTCTTTAACGCATGGAAGTCTACATAAAGCCTTAACGGTGTAACTGCAGTGCATTCAGAAGAATTCCGTAATTTTCTATTTAGGTATAAAGTTGATTTTCTTGTATTTACATATTTAGGAATCGATACCGAAATGCCTCAAATCATTAGATTAACATATTTAAGTTAATTAACCCTCTCTCTCTTACTGAAGTCTACATAAAGCCTTAACGGCATAACGGCAGTGCATTTAGAAGAATTCCGTTATCTTATATTTAGGTATAAATTCGATTTTCTTTTATATACACATTTAGCAATCGATATAGAGATGCTTCAACTCATTAGTTTAACATATTTAAGTTAATTAACCTTCTTTAACGATCTGAATTTGGTATATAGCCACGGCGGCATTACGGCAGTGCATATAGAAGAATTCCCTTATCTTATATTTAGGCATAAAGTCAATTTTCTTGTATTTACACATTTATCAATCGATATCGAAATGCTTCAAATCATTAGTTTAACATTTTAAATTAATAAACATTTTTTAGCTTACTGAAGTCTACATAAAGCCTTAACGGCATAACGGCAGTGCATTTAGAAGAATTCCGTTATCTTATATTTAGGTATAAATTCGATTTTCCTGTATATACAAATTAAGCAATCGATATCGAGATGCTTCAACTCATTATTTTAACATATTTAAGTTAATTAACCTTCTTTAACGATCTGAATTTGGCATATAGCCACGGCGGCATTACGGCAGTGCATATAGAAGAATTCCGTAGTCTTTTATTTAGGTATAAAGTCGATTTTCTTTTATATACACATTTAGATATCGATATCGAAATGCTTCAAATCATTAGTTTAACATTTTAAGTTTATAAACATTTTTTAGCTTACTGAAGTTTACATAAAGCCATAACGGTATAACGGCAGCGCACTTGGAAGAATTCCGTTGTCTTATATTTAGGTATAATTCGATTTTCTTGTATATACACATTTAGCAAGCGATATTGAAATGCTTTAAATCATTAGTTTAACATATTTAAGTTAGTTAACCTTCTTTATCCTACTGAAGTTTACATAGAGCCATAACGGTCTAACGGCAGTGCACTTGGAAGAATTCCGTAATCTTTTATTTAGGTATAAAGTCGATTTTCTTTTATATACACATTATGATATCGATATCGAAATGTTTCAAATCATTAGTTTAACATATTTATGTTTATAAACATTTTTTAGCTTACTGAAGTCTACATAAAGCCTTAACGGTATAACGGCAGTGCATTTAGAAGAATTCCGTTATCTTATTTATTTGGTATTAAGTCGATTTTGTTGTAGATACACATTTAGCAATCGATAACGAAATGCTTCAAGTCATTAGTTTAACATATTTAAGTTAATTAACCTTCTTCAACGATCTGAATTTGGCATATAGCCACGGCGGCATTACGGCAGTGCATGTAGAAGAATTCCGTAATCTTTTATTTAGGTATAAAGTCGATTTTCTTTTATATACACAATTAGATATCGATATCGAAATGCTTCAAATCATTAGTTTAACATATTAAGTTAATAAACATTTTTAAGCTTACTGAAGTTTACATAAAGCCATAACGGTATAACGGCAGTGCACTTGGAAGAATTCCGTTATCTTATATTTAGGTATAATTCGATTTTCTTGTATATACACATTTAGCAAGCGATATCGAAATGCTTCAAATCATTAGTTTAACATATTTAAGTTAATAAACGTTCTTTAACGCATGGAAGTCTATATAAAGCCTTAACGGTGTAACTGCAGTGCATTCAGAAGAATTCCGTAATTTTCTATTTAGGTATAAAGTTGATTTTCTTGTATTTACATATTTAGGAATCGATACCGAAATGCCTCAAATCATTAGATTAACATATTTAAGTTAATTAACCCTCTCTCTCTTACTGAAGTCTACATAAAGCCTTAACGGCATAACGGCAGTGCATTTAGAAGAATTCCGTTATCTTATATTTAGGTATAAATTCGATTTTCTTTTATATACACATTAAGCAATCGATATAGAGATGCTTCAACTCATTAGTTTAACATATTTAAGTTAATTAACCTTCTTTAACGATCTGAATTTGGCATATAGCCACGGCGGCATTACGGCAGTGCATATAGAAGAATTCCCTTATCTTATATTTAGGCATAAAGTCAATTTTCTTGTATTTACACATTTATCAATCGATATCGAAATGCTTCAAATCATTAGTTTAACATTTTAAATTAATAAACATTTTTTAGCTTACTGAAGTTTACATAAAGCCATAACGGTATAACGGCAGTGCACTTGGAAGAATTCCGTTATCTTATATTTAGGTATAAAGTCGATTATGTTGTATATACACATTTAGCAATAGATATCGAGATGCTTCAACTCATAAGCTTAACATATTTAAGTTAATAAACCTTCTTTAACGATCTAAATTTGGCATATAGCCACGGCGGTAATACGGCAGTGCATGTAGAAGAATTCCGTAATATTTTATTTAGGTATAAAGTCGGCTTTCTTTTATATACACATTAATGATATCGATATCGAAATGTTTCAAATCATTAGTTTAACATATTTAAGTTTATAAACATTTTTTAGCTTACTGAAGTCTACATAAAGCCTTAACGGTATAACGGCAGTGCATTTAGAAGAATTCCGTAATCTTTTATTTAGGTATAAAGTCGATTTTCTTGTATATACACATATAACAATCGATAACGAAATGCTTCGAGTCATTAGTTTAACATATTTAAGTTAATTAACATTCTTCAACGATCTGAGTTTGGCATATAGCCACGGCGGCATTACGGCAGTGCATGTAGAAGAATTCCGTAGTCTTTTATTTAGGTATAAAGTCGATTTTCTTGTATATACACATATAGCAATCGATAACGAAATGCTTCAAGTCATAAGTTTAACATATTTAAGTTGATTAACCTTCTTTAACGTATTGAAGTTGATATAAAGCCATGGCGGCATAACGGCAGTGCATTTAGAAGAATTCCGTTATCTTATATTTAGGTATAATTCGATTTTCTTGTATATACACATTTAGCAAGCGATATCGAAATGCTTCAAATCATTTGTTTAACATATTTAAGTAAATAAACTTTCTTTAACGCACTGAAGTCTACATAAAGCCTTAACGGTGTAACTGCAGTGCATTCAGAAGAATTCCGTTATTTTCTATTTAGGTATAAAGTTGATTTTCTTGTATTTACATATTTAGGAATCGATATCAAAATGCCTCAATTCATTAGATTAACATATTTAAGTTAATTAACCCTCTCTCTCTTACTGAAGTCTACATAAAGCCTTAACGGCATAACGGCAGTGCATTTAGAAGAATTCCGTTATCTTATATTTAGGTATAAATTCGATTTTCTTGTATATACACATTTAGCAATCGATATCGAGATGCTTCAACTCATTATTTTAACATATTTAAGTTAATTAACCTTTGATTGTATTTACATATTTAGGAATCGATACCGAAATGCCTCAAATCAGTAGATTAACATATTTAAGTTAATTAACCCTCTCTCTCTTACTGAAGTCTACATAAAGCCTTAACGGCATAACGGCAGTGCATTTAGAAGAATTCCGTTATCTTATATTTAGGTATAAATTCGATTTTCTTTTATATACCCATTTAGCAATCGATATAGAGATGCTTCAACTCATTAGTTTAACATATTTAAGTTAATTAACCTTCTTTAACGATCTGAATTTGGCATATAGCCACGGCGGCATTACGGCAGTGCATATAGAAGAATTCCCTTAGCTTATATTTAGGCATAAAGTCAATTTTCTTGTATTTACACATTTATCAATCGATATCAAAATGCTTCAAATCATTAGTTTAACATTTTAAATTAATAAACATTTTTTAGCTTACTGAAGTTTACATAAAGCCATAACGGTATAACGGCAGTGCACTTGGAAGAATTCCGTTATCTTATATTTAGGTATAAAGTCGATTATGTTGTATATACACATTTAGCAATAGATATCGAGATGCTTCAACTCATAAGCTTAACATATTTAAGTTAATAAACCTTCTTTAACGATCTACATTTGGCATATAGCCACGGCGGTATTACGGCAGTGCATGTAGAAGAATTCCGTAATCTTTTATTTAGGTATAAAGTCGGCTTTCTTTTATATACACATTATGATATCGATATCGAAATGTTTCAAATCATTAGTTTAACATATTTAAGTTTATAAACATTTTTTAGCTTACTGAAGTCTACATAAAGCCTTAACGGTATAACGGCAGTGCATTTAGAAGAATTCCGTAATCTTTTATTTAGGTATAAAGTCGATTTTCTTGTATATACACATATAGCAATCGATAACGAAATGCTTCGAGTCATTAGTTTAACATATTTAAGTTAATTAACATTCTTCAACGATCTGAGTTTGGCATATAGCCACGGCGGCATTACGGCAGTGCATGTAGAAGAATTCCGTAGTCTTTTATTTAGGTATAAAGTCGATTTTCTTGTATATACACATTTAGCAAGCGATATCGAAATGCTTCAAATCATTAGTTTAACATATTTAAGTTGATTAACCTTCTTTAACGTATTGAAGTTGATATAAAGCCATGGCGGCATAACGGCAGTGCATTTAGAAGAATTCCGTAATCTTATGTTTAGGTATAAAGTCGATTTTCTTGTATATACACATTTAGCAAGCGATATCGAAATGCTTCAAATCATTAGTTTAACATATTTAAGTTAATAAACGTTCTTTAACGCACTGAAGTCTACATAAAGCCTTAACGGTGTAACTGCAGTGCATTCAGAAGAATTCCGTTATTTTCTATTTAGGTATAAAGTTGATTTTCTTGTATTTACATATTTAGGAATCGATATCGAAACGCCTCAATTCATTAGATTAACATATTTAAGTTAATTAACCCTCTCTCTCTTACTGAAGTCTACATAAAGCCTTAACGGCATAACGGCAGTGCATTTAGAAGAATTCCGTTATCTTACATTTAGGTATAAATTCGATTTTCTTGTATATACACATTTAGCAATCGATATCGAGATGCTTCAACTCATTAGTTTAACATATTTAAGTTAATTAACCTTCTTTAACGATCTGAATTTGGCATATAGCCACGGCGGCATTACGGCAGTGCATATAGAAGAATTCCGTAGTCTTTTATTTAGGTATAAAGTCGATTTTCTTTTATATACACATTTAGATATCGATATCGAAATGCTTCAAATCATTAGTTTAACATTTTAAATTAATAAACATTTTTAGCTTACTGAAGTTTACATAAAGCCATAACGGTATAACGGCAGTGCACTTGGAAGAATTCCGTTGTCTTATATTTAGGTATAATTCGATTTTCTTGTATATACATATTTAGCAAGCGATATTGAAATCCTTTAAATCATTAGTTTAACATATTTAAGTTAGTTAACCTTCTTTATCCTACTGAAGTTTACATAGAGCCATAACGGTATAACGGCAGTGCACTTGGAAGAATTCCGTAATCTTATATTTAGGTATAAAGTCGATTTTGTTGTATATACACATTTAGCAATAGATATCGAGATGCTTCAACTCATAAGCTTAACATATTTAAGTTAATAAACTTTCTTTAACGATCTGAATTTGGCATATAGCCACGGCGGTATTACGGCAGTGCATGTAGAAGAATTCCGTAATTTTTTATTTAGGTATAAAGTCGATTTTCTTTTATATACACATTATGATATCGATATCGAAATGTTTCAAATTATTAGTTTAACATATTTAAGTTTATAAACATTTTTTAGCTTGCTGAAGTCTACATAAAGCCTTAACGTTATCTTATTATTTTGGTATTAAGTCGATTTTGTTGTATATACACATTTAGCAATCGATAACGAAATGCTTCAAGTCATTAGTTTAACATATTTAAGTTAATTAACCTTCTTCAACGATCTGAATTTGGCATATAGCCACGGCGGCTTTACGGCAGTGCATGTAGAAGAATTCCGTAATCTTTTATTTAGGTATAAAATCGATTTTCTTTTATATACACAATTAGATATCGATATCGAAATGCTTCAAATCATTAGTTTAACATATTAAGTTAATAAACATTTTTTAGCTTACTGAAGTTTACATAAAGCCATAACGGTATAACGGCAGTGCACTTGGAAGAATTCCGTTATCTTATATTTAGGTATAATTCGATTTTCTTGTATATACACATTTAGCAAGCGATATCGAAATGCTTCAAATCATTAGTTTAACATATTTAAGTTAATAAACGTTCTTTAACGCATGGAAGTCTACATAAAGCCTTAACGGTGTAACTGCAGTGCATTCAGAAGAATTCCGTAATTTTCTATTTAGGTATAAAGTTGATTTTCTTGTATTTACATATTTAGGAATCGATACCGAAATGCCTCAAATCATTAGATTAACATATTTAAGTTAATTAACCCTCTCTCTCTTACTGAAGTCTACATAAAGCCTTAACGGCATAACGGCAGTGCATTTAGAAGAATTCCGTTATCTTATATTTAGGTTCAAGTTCGATTTTCTTTTATATACACATTTAGCAATCGATATAGAGATGCTTCAACTCATTAGTTTAACATATTTAAGTTAATTAACCTTCTTTAACGATCTGAATTTGGTATATAGCCACGGCGGGATTACGGCAGTGCATATAGAAGAATTCCCTTATCTTATATTTAGGCATAAAGTCAATTTTCTTGTATTTACACATTTATCAATCGATATCGAAATGCTTCAAATCATTAGTTTAACATTTTAAATTAATAAACATTTTTTAGCTTACTGAAGTCTACATAAAGCCTTAACGGCATAACGGCAGTGCATTTAGAAGAATTCCGTTATCTTATATTTAGGTATAATTCGATTTTCCTGTATATACAAATTAAGCAATCGATATCGAGATGCTTCAACTCATTATTTTAACATATTTAAGTTAATTAACCTTCTTTAACGATCTGAATTTGGCATATAGCCACGGCGGCATTACGGCAGTGCATATAGAAGAATTCCGTAGTCTTTTATTTAGGTATAAAGTCGATTTTCTTTTATATACACATTTAGATATCGATATCGAAATGCTTCAAATCATTAGTTTAACATTTTAAGTTTATAAACATTTTTTAGCTTACTGAAGTTTACATAAAGCCATAACGGTATAACGGCAGCGCACTTGGAAGAATTCCATTGTCTTATATTTAGGTATAATTCGATTTTCTTGTATATACACATTTAGCAAGCGATATTGAAATGCTTTAAATCATTAGTTTAACATATTTAAGTTAGTTAACCTTCTTTATCCTACTGAAGTTTACATAGAGCCATAACGGTATAACGGCAGTGCACTTGGAAGAATTCCGTAATCTTTTATTTAGGTATAAAGTCGATTTTCTTTTATATACACATTATGATATCGATATCGAAATGTTTCAAATCATTAGTTTAACATATTTATGTTTATAAACATTTTTTAGCTTACTGAAGTCTACATAAAGCCTTAACGGTATAACGGCAGTGCATGTAGAAGAATTCCGTTATCTTATATTTAGGTATAAAGTCGATTTTCTTGTATATACACATTTAGCAAGCAATACCGAAATGCTTCAAATCATTAGTTTAACATATTTAAGTTAATTAACCTTCTTTAACGTATTGAAGTTTATATAAAGCCATGGCGGCATAACGGCAGTGCATTTAGAAGAATTCCGTAATCTTATATTTAGGTATGTAGTCGATTTTGTATATACACATTTAGCAATCGATATCGAAATGCTTTACATCATTAGTTTAACATATTTAAGTTAATAAACGTTCTTTAACGCACTGAAGTCTACATAAAGCCTTAACGGTGTAACTGCAGTGCATTCAGAAGAATTCCGTAATTTTCTATTTAGGTATAAAGTTGATTTTCTTGTATTTACATATTTAGGAATCGATACCGAAATGCCTCAAATCATTAGATTAACATATTTAAGTCAATTAACCTTCTTTATCTAACTGAAATTTACATAAAGCCGTAACGGTATAACGGCAGTGCATTTGGAAGAATTCCGTAATCTTATATTTAGGTATGTAGTCGATTTTCTTGTATATACACATTTAGCAATCGATATCGAAATGCTTCAAATCATTAGTTTAACATATTTAAGTTAATTAACCTTCTTTATCTTACTGAAGTGTACATAAAGCCTTAACGGTGTAACTGCAGTGCATTCAGAAGAATTCCGTAATTTTCTATTTAGGTATGAAGTTGATTTTCTTGTATTTACATATTTAGGAATCGATACCGAAATGCCTCAAATCATTAGATTAACATATTTAAGTCAATTAACCTTCTTTATCTAACTGAAATTTACATAAAGCCGTAACGGTATAACGGCAGTGCATTTGGAAGAATTCCGTAATCTTATATTTAGGTATAAAGTCGATTTTGTTGTATATACACATTTAGCAATCGATATCGAAATGCTTCAAATCATTAGTTTAACATATTTAAGTTAATTAACCTTCTTTATCTTACTGAAGTCTACATAAAGCCTTAACGGCATAACGGCAGTGCATGTAGAAGAATTCCGTTATCTTATATTTAGATATAAAGTCGATTTTCTTGTATATACACATTTAGCGATCGATATCGAGATGCTTTAACTCATTAGTTTAACATATTTATTTTAATAACCCTCCTTTAAAGATCTGAAGTTGGCATATAGCCTAGGCGGCATAACGGCAGTGCATTTAGAAGAATTCCGTAATCTTATATTTAGGTATAAAGTCGATTTTGTTGTATATACACATTTAGCAGTCGATATCGAAATGCTTCAAATCATTAGTTTAACATATTTAAGTTAATTAACCTTCTTTAACGTATTGAAATTGATATAAAGCCATGGCGGCATAACGGCAGTGCATTTAGAAGAATTCCGTAATCTTATATTTAGGTATAAAGTCGATTTTCTTTTATATACACATTTGGCAATCGATAACGAAATGCTTCAAATCATTAGTTTAACATATTTAAGTTAGTTAACTTTCTTTAACGTATTGAAGGTGATACAAAGCCATGGCGGCATAACGGCAGTGCACTTAGAAGAATTCCGTAATCTTATATTTAGGTATAAAGTCGATTTTGTTGTATATACACATTTAGCAAGCGATATCGAAATGCTTCAACTCATTAGTTTAACATATTTAAGTTAATAAACCTTCTTTAACAAACTGAATTTGGCATAAGCCAGGCGGCATTACGGCAGTGCATTAGAAGAATTCCGAAATCTTTTATTTAGGTATAAAGTCGATTTTCTTTTATATACACATTTAGATATCGATATCGAAATGCTTCAAATCATTAGTTTAACATTTTAATTTTAATAAACATTTTTTAGCTTACTGAAGTTACATAAAGCCTAACGGTATAACGGCAGGCATTGGAAGAATTCC
>JAPZAG010003454.1:0-10482 GCA_027475135.1 Bactrocera correcta | reverse complement strand
GCCATCATCGAAAGAGGGGGTCTCTCGGCAGAGGCTTTTTTTTAGTTTTCATTGGGTGTGTTTTATACGTGGCGAGTCCAAAATGCAGCGCACAACCATGGTTTGCCTTCTTACTTTAGCTCGCTTTTAAACGGATGTTTTGAAGCTTCCCAGAGGATCCTTCATCTAACACCGAAAGTCGTAAGCTGCTTGAGCCATATGTAAAAACATTCGTGTTTGTCCCAATATAAATTATCAGGGTGACGAGACGAGTTGAACGACGACCAACTGTCTGTCCGTCCATATGTATGCAAGTGCAAGTTATAATTTGAGCATAAATTGAGATATCGTAAACGGGTTACTTAGCAAAAAAAAGAGGAACAGTTCGTAGAAGGGCATAATTGGACCACTACCACGCTCACAAACCACTATTAGAAACTACTAAATGTGCGATAAGCAATATCTAAATACGCCAGAGATATGAAATTTTACATCCGAGATGGTATGAGAGGGCTTGGGGTAAAAATTTATATTCACCGATTAAACAAAATGTACGCGTTTCATTTTAAATTCTTACTTAAGACTGAATGAAGTCTGTCCTTTAGTATATTAATATGTTGTCTGTTAAATTATTAACACGTTGACGGACACTTGCGTCTATAGCCGTCAAAGCGAAGTTCACTATGTGGCATGACGGCGACAGCCGTCTAAAACGAAACGGTCGTTTACAGACACTGCGGCGATCGCAGCACAAATGTGCATTTACCGGCGTACAAGTAGAAGCCTATTGTCGTGTTT
Source organism: Bactrocera correcta (assembly GCA_027475135.1). Classification (NCBI taxonomy): domain Eukaryota; kingdom Metazoa; phylum Arthropoda; class Insecta; order Diptera; family Tephritidae; genus Bactrocera; species Bactrocera correcta. The sequence goes on along the minus strand of JAPZAG010003454.1, from coordinate 9,705 downwards.
TGGAAACAATTTTTTAGGTTGAATTTTGTTTTCCATCTGTTGCACGACTTGCAGCATCAGTACGCATGTGGTTGCGAAGGGAGTAGTGCGATCGTGTTTTCTCTTTTCTGTTATAAAGGGTGATTTTTTAAGAGCTTGATAACTTTTTTTAAAAAAAAAACGCATAAAATTTGCAAAATCTCATCGGTTCTTTATTTGAAACGTTAGATTGGTTCATGACATTTACTTTTTGAAGATAATTTCATTTAAATGTTGACCGCGGCTGCGTCTTAGGTGGTCCATTCGGAAAGTCCAATTTTGGGCAACTTTTTCGAGCATTTCGGCCGGAATAGCCCGAATTTCTTCGGAAATGTTGTCTTCCAAAGCTGGAATAGTTGCTGGCTTATTTCTGTAGACTTTAGACTTGACGTAGCCCCACAAAAAATAGTCTAAAGGCGTTAAATCGCATGATCTTGGTGGCCAACTTACGGGTCCATTTCTTGAGATGAATTGTTGTCCGAAGTTTTCCCTCAAAATGGCCATAGAATCGCGAGCTGTGTGGCATGTAGCGCCATCTTGTTGAAACCACATGTCAACCAAGTTCAGTTCTTCCATTTTTGGCAACAAAAAGTTTGTTAGCATCGAACGATAGCGATCGCCATTCACCGTAACGTTGCGTCCAACAGCATCTTTGAAAAAATACGGTCCAATGATTCCACCAGCGTACAAACCACACCAAACAGTGCATTTTTCGGGATGCATGGGCAGTTCTTGAACGGCTTCTGGTTGCTCTTCACCCCAAATGCGGCAATTTTGCTTATTTACGTAGCCATTCAACCAGAAATGAGCCTCATCGCTCATCGGACACGGACGCGAAACACATTTCGAACCGAACACTGATTTTGGTAATAAAATTCAATGATTTGCAAGCGTTGCTCGTTAGTAAGTCTATTCATGATGAAATGTCAAAGCATACTGAGCATCTTTCTCTTTGACACCATGTCTGACATCCCACGTGATCTGTCAAATACTACTGCATGAAAATCCTAACCTCAAAAAAATCACCCGTTAGCTGCCATCGTTCCATTACTTCAAGTCTAGAGTGCGCTGGCGCCATGACGGTTAGGGCCGCAACCTAATTAAAGGTGCTGAATTATTCAAAATTAAGTTTATTTAAGCAGAAATAGTAAAACTATACTTTAAATATTCTAAAAATTACAAAAACACATAGTGTCAATTTTCGAACTTTACTTGTTCCTACTGTCCGTCAATGTGTTAAAAATACTATTATTTCAGTTTTATATCGGTGCATACATAAACTATCAAATATGTTTATTGACATTACAAACTCAATACTAAAATTTATGTAAGTATTATATTCCTATTCTTCCATAAATAAGCGTTAGCTAGTTTTCCAGATTTTTTTTTTTATATTTTTTAAAAAATTTTCGAGAGCGTAGCACCTGTGTGAGGTACTCCACCTCATTCTTTTTTTCGAAATTATTTTTTTTATTGAATCTGCTTTTTATTAAGTATAACAATAAGTTTTAAAATCTTAAATATATTTAAAAACAAGAAAAAACGTTAACTTCGGTTGCACCCTTCACAGGTGCATTTCTGTTAGTAACTATGTGTCCAGTTTGTATGGAAAATATATGCTATAGTAACCCGTTCTGAACAAGTTTTTTAGAGATTACCTTGTTGCCTTAAAAAAAAATCTATACCAAATTTCGTGAATATACATATCTTGTCAATTGTGAAAGTTTTCCATGCAAGCCCTTGACTCCGATCGCTCAGTTTGTATGGTAGCTATATGCTATAGTTAACCGATCTGAACAATTTTCTCGGAGATTACATTCTAGAAAATAATCTATACCAAATTTGGTGAAGATACATTTTCAAATGTGAAAGTTTTCCATATAAGAACTTAATTCCGATCGTTCAGTTTATATGGCAGCTATATGTTATAGTGGTCCGATATCGGCCTTTCCCAACAACTGAGCAGCTTCCTGAAGATAAAATGACGTTTACAAAATTTCAAAAGGATATCTTAAAAACTGAGGGACTAGTTCGTATATATACAGACAGGCAGATGGACGGACAGACAGACGGACATGCTAAATCGGCTCACCTCAACATACTGATCATTTATACATATATTTTATAGGGTCTCCGACGCTTCCTTCTGGGTGTTACAAACATCGTGACAAACTTAATACACCCTGTTCAGGGTATAACTAGACAGACTCAAGTAAGTGATTGAGCTGTTTTTGTCGCTCTTTAATACGCAGGCATGTCTCATCTTTTAAGGCGTGTTTGATCGGAGGAATGTACCAAAGCATTAGCCAAAGGGTTTAGGTGATCTCGGAGTTTAGACATATATTTAATTCTGCTGTCTTCTACTTCTTTTTTTACTATAGGAATACCAAGGTCTTTATGGATATTTTCGTTACGCATGTATCACGGTGCACACGTAATTGTTCCAAGCATTTTCGATTGGAACCTTTGTATTAGATCAATATTAGTTGCACAGGTCGTACCCCACAGTTGAATGCCATACATCTAAATCGACTTTATGACCGCATTATAAAAAAGCACTTTGTTGTCTAGGCAAAGTTTGGAGTTTTTATTTAAAAGCCAATCTAAATTTGCAGCTCTAATCTTCATACATGTTATTCTACTAGATACATACATATGTATGTGTTTTCTCCACGTGAGCCTTCTATCTAGGTGAATACCAAGATATGTTACATCGTTCGCTTGGGATACTAAAATATTGTTTATTTTTACTGCCGGGCACATCTTCGGTCTTAGCGAAAATGAATATGCTTACACTTCTGTTCATTCACATTTATACGCCAGTTCGCTAGCCATTCTTCGACAGAACTTAAATGCTCCGCTAATATTTTTGATGCTAAAATGTGGCATTTGTTACGGCTCACTATAGCTGTGTCGTCCGCAAAAGTTGAAGTTAGTACATTATTAGCTGTTGGAAGACCTGCTGTATATATGATGTATAGTGTTGGGCCTAAAACACTGCCCTGATATGAAATCAGATATGAAATATCCCACTTTTTCCATAAATTTTCTATTTTTTAAAAAAGACTCCAATGTTTTATACAATTCTAAAGGTAAAATTTTTTTTAATCTCATATAAAAGACCTCCGTACCACACCTTATCCTCATTCTGACAAAAAAGTTTCATTGTGCCTACAATATTGTCTCCAGATGTGGGTTACAACTTAGAGATTAGCGCCCCGATTTGTAATTTTTTTTTTAATTTTATAGGGTTAATTTTTGCATCATATTTTCAAATAAAATAATAGGATTCTTAGGTTTCAAACATACCAATCTGAGTGTGCCAAATATTATCATATCAGTTTTTATGCTGTCGATGGATAATAAAACTTATTTTGTTTCTTAGCAAGCCACTATTTATAAATACTACAATGATGCGCAAATTGACGCAACACAAGTGGCGCCGCATTGTCCACAGTTTCCTGATTTGACGACCATAATAGAGTCGGAAGCGCGCCGTGAAAATGTTGACGATTGCCTTTCACTAAATATTCATGTACCATCATATGCAATTCGACCTCAGCAAAGAAGTCGACTTTTGCCTGTGATGGTATTTGTCCATGGGAAATGCTATTCGATGGAGGAGCTGAAGAAGGCCAACCAGATTATTTCATGGAAAAAGATGTTGTCTTGATATCAATAAATTACCGTCTTGCACCATTTGGCTTCCTTACAACACTCACAAATGAAATGCCCGGAAATGTAGCTCTCGCTGACATACAGTTGGCGCTAGAATGGATTCAACAATACATACGTGCTTTCGGAGGTGATCCACTGCAGGTGACCCTATTCGGTCAGGCGGGTGGAGCAACTTTAGCACACGCATTAAGTTTGAGTGACAAGGTAAGTATTACATTTGAAATATATATAAGTACAGATCGGCTAAATGCTATTTTGGCTTATTTAGGCACAAGGTCTATTTCACAGATTAATTCTACAGTCAGGTACTGCCTTGAACCCATTTTTTTTGGGAACAAGATGCTCTATCCATAGCTCGCAGTTTCGCTAATTTGGCTCGTTGTCCGCGAACAAGCGCTCAAGAAATACAAAATCTTCATAATTGTTTTGAGCGTTTAAGCACCACAGAAATTCTAAAAACCATGAAGCGGCATTATGTATGAGTACTGTGATTATCAACTGTTTCATCTCTTTAAACAAATACTTATTTTATTTTATATATAAATGTAGGTAGAAAACGAACCCCGTGGTTTGCATTTCATGGGAGGCTTCAAACTAAGTATAGGAGACACCCTTGGATATCTGCCCGTCCATCCTGCGGCCTTGGTCTCCAATCGTACTTTTCCAATAATAATTGGAATGGCCAAAGATGCCGGATCTTTTATTTTGACTAGTATTTAAATAAACATTAAACGATTTATGTGATTTAAGCTTTTCCGTTTTTTAAGGTTTTTATGATGAATTATCTCGCTTGCGTTCAAATAACGTTTCCGACTATATCAATGTTGTGTTGAAACACACAGCGCAGCCGCGAGATTATTTAGTCTGGAAAAAATTGGCTTTGCGTGAAATTTTCAATGAAGAGGAAATACGTAATCCCAATTTACATGCTTTGATCCCAGGACTATTAGAGGTATTTATTTTCCTTATTATTACTTGTACATATTCAATTGTAAGCATTAAAAAAATTATTTTTTTTAGCTTACTAATTTAATTCTATACCGTGGTCCAATAATTGATACGATTAGATTCACTTACAAGAAAGCTCCAACATATTTATATTCTTTCGATTACCGAGGCGAATACCATCGTTTTGCTCATTTGAAAAACCCACTCCCATTTGAAACTGACGCTACACTTAGCGATGACAACATTTATCTCTTCCCATACCCGAAAGAAGTGAGCATTTTAAATGCAAAAGACCGCGCTTTATCACGCGAATTCGTTACTATGTGGACCGACTTTGCTACGTATGGTGTTCCTAATAATGTCGAAGGCGTTTGGCCCAATGTCACTAATGGGATAGGTCCATTTTTGAGAATTGTCAATTTTAAAGCTTCAACGTTGGAATTGGATTATCATTTTGGAGATGGAATTCCAGTACCAAATTTATATCCTGAGTACTTTACAAACACAACATCGACAACCACAACAACAACAACAACCACAACAACCACTACACCAAGACCCTATTTAAATCATCCTTATTACTCACAATATAACTCAAATTATAGGCAAAACTATCAGCAGCCAGACAATTATCATTATAGATCACGTACAACCGTACTAAATGGAATGAACCAGCCGCAACTCTATGGACGTGAAAGCCAACATTATTCTTAAGTTTCAAATGTAATTTTATGTCTTGAAAATATGTATGTATGTACGTATACGAATTAAAAGGGTAAAAACGAGTAAAAATATACGGATAGCAGATGGTTCAAAAAATTATAAAAAAAAAAACAAGGCAAATTCAGTATTATTTATTAGACGATAATCTTAACCAAATACTTTCCTAAGTTAGAACTTAGATTTTGGAATTCGAAACTACTCAAAATTATGGAATTTATATTCTCAAAAAATAAATGTGAAAGTAAGAAGAAATACCTAGGAAAGGGATAAATTCGTTGGCAATTTGTTAAAAAAACGAAAGTCATTATAGGTAGTAAGTGGGAGTTGGGGCAGTATCCACCCGATTTTATCTACGTATTAACTTTTATCATAATACATACTAAAAAATGTTCCCTAGGTTTCATTACCTCACATACGATCACCAATCGTATGGAGCAAAGTCAGCCGGATGCTCGAAAATACAGAAAATAGGTAAATGGGGGCAAGGTCAAGTTTTTGCTAGAGTTATGAGTAAAACAGGTTATGCAATTTTCAGTGAGATAGCTCGAATATTGGCCGATATATCCAGTGTAACCTGGAAGTTCGAAAGTCTTTATATTAGTTACATACATATATATGGGTGCTCATGGAAGTATTGACCCCATTCAACCCATTTTAATAGACAGAGTTACCATTGTCAGTAAAAGAGATATCTGAATTTCAATTGTACATCTCACACTTTGGCCAATATTTTCTGTCAAAAATCAACTATAGATACTTGGGTCCACATATTCGGCATCTAAGAGCTTGAACAGTTTGATTGAGTTTGAGCAATTTTTAGTCATAAAGTGGCATACTTTAATGGAATTATTAGTGCAAAAGTGTAGTCCATAATATTAATTACTTCTTGATTTGTGAAAGAATCAAATGGAATGTAAAATTGTCTCATGAGGGAAGTAGGCATGTTTGTAGTCTGATTTCGTCCATTTTTGGACTACAACATAGGAATATGAGAAGAATGATACGTACTGTATTTGGTCGAATTCGGTAGGTCGGGTCCCGAGATATGTAATTTCACTAAAAAGTGGGCGGTTCCACGGTCGTTGTCCTATTTTCACACCGGCTCTCACAAGGCCCTCTCATACCATCTCGGAGGTAAAATGTAATGTGTCTGGTGTATTTAGTTATTGATTTATTGCGTTTTTAGTAATTTTGGACAGTTATCTTCTGATTTCCATGTTCGCACTGTCGGTAGAAGTTCCTCTAATATTTGCGCTAAGCTAATTTTTTGCCAACAGGTGTCCCTTGTGCCAACTTACACTTTTATGTCTTTATTAAGTGCTTCGGTTAATGGAGTTTTGTGGACGTGGTCCGACTACGCCCAACTACGAACTCGATTTCTTTTTTTACTAAGGAATGCGCGTACCAAATTTCATCAAAATATCTCAATTTTTACTCAAGTTAGAGCTTGCTCAAACGGACACACATATAGTCACCTGGATTTCAACTTTTCTCATAATCCTTATCATCTACACTAATACGAGTATTATAAAGAGAAAAGATTTGTACCTCTTTTTGTATGTTTGTGTGTTTGTAATGAATAGGCTCAAAAAGTGCTAGGCCGATTTAAAAAATACTTTCACCAGTGGAATGCTACATTCTTCCAATTTGACATAGGCTACATTTCATTTTAGGGATCCTTGGTAAAATTTGAACAATGTAACCGAAGGTGTAGAAAAATGAGACTTAAAATGTCTTTCGTCGAATGCGCTGCCGAAACTATTAGCGATAGAACAAAATAATGTCCAATAATATTGAAGAACATCATAATGTCTACAAAAAACTCGGCGGTAGCATATGTCCAACTATTGTAGTTATGTCACTACAACAACTTTTTTCATTTTAAACATTAATGAAAATGCTAACCAAATTCAAACCATGTTATTTATGCGTTTAAGTTTCATGGACCTTGCGGACACTAAATTTCCACTTCGGTTTGTTTGTCTGACAACAAATGCATGAAACACTATCCACGTGCTTTTCTTTCGGAAACACAAACTGCAAATGATGGATATTCACTCTATCGGCGCGGCTCACCAGACAACAATGGCAGAACATTCAGCATTCAACTTTAAAGAGTGAATATCGACAATATTCGCCACTGTTGTTTAATTCACATTCAAAACTCATATCAATGTTGAGTTTTGCAGTTTGGTGAAATAGATAAAATACGTTTGTAAGTACGTCACCAAAGGAAGTAACATGGCGGTTATTGGTCTTGAACAATACGGTCGATACGTGAACTGCAACAAAGCGCTTTGTAGGAGATTTTTTTGCAATTCATGAACGTTTTCCGACTGTTGTGTGTCTCGCAGTTAATTTGGAGAATGACCAAAGAGTGTATTTCAACACAGAGCCCACAGTACAGCCAGTGGAAACACCGCCAGCAACAAAATTAACATTTACGAGTTTTTTCTAAAATTTCGTCAGTAATCCGTTTGCGAGAACATGGCCTTATTCGGAAACACCTTGACATACATGGAAATATATGGAATTCATCGAAGAAATATTTACGCAGAAAGCAAGGCCAACCAGTAGATTGACAACGAGGTGTGTTCTCAACTAACGCCTTCGGACGAATTTACACAATCCACCCGAAAAACGACGATGGTTTCTACCTTCGGTTGCTATTGATTAATGTACGCGGTTCAACTTCATTCGAGTCATTGCGTGCTGTGAATGATACGGTGTGAACAAGTTTTGGAGAAGTAAGCCAGCAATTACAATTGCTGAAACATGTTAATTACTGGAATGAAAATGAAGTTCGCACACTATTCGCGAAGATCATTTCGACATATCAGCCTTTAAAATCACGTCAATTATGGGATACGAACAAAAATGACATTGCCGAAGAGACAAATTGGAAATGAGTCAATTCCGGTCGATACTTCCGGTGGCTCGATATCAATTCCACCCTCGTTTATCAATTCACGAAAGATGAACTCATCACGAATGTTCAGACCTTGGCCAAATTATCGTAACTACAATTCCTTCAGAGCACGTGCAATGTTAGCTGCCAAAAATACCGATGTTGTTGACTTAAACTGGAAAATTCAAAGTCAAATTCCGTTAGAGTTGCGAGAGTTACAAATCGATCGATAGTCTTGACAATGAAGACGACGCCGTGAATTATCCAATAGAATTTCTAAATTCTTTGGAGAGGCTTGGTATGCTACCGCATCATTTGCGTCTCAAAGTTGGATCCGTCGTTATTATGTTTCGTAATCTTCATGTGCCGAAACTGTGTAATAGAACCTGACTGATTGTGATACAGTTATCGAACAGCCATTTCAGTTCAAACCTATTCAGTTTCCAGAGAAAATTGCATTTGAGATGACAGCCTACAGGACACAAGGATAGTCGCATAGTGTGTGGCATAAATTTGGAAATGCTACAGTATTTTTCACATGGCCAGATATTCGTGGCGTGCTCAGGAGTTGGAAAACCATCTTTTCTGTACACCGGAACAGAAACCAAAAAATGTTGTTTGTCAAGCTGCGCTACACCGAAAAAAATGAAATGATAAATTTAACTTTCTTTTCATTTCAAAACACATAATTTCACGCAGGGCAACGGCTGCGGGGTCAGCTAGTTTATATAAATAACCCTATATCTATCTCGATTAGTTTCGATGCAGTTAATACGTACACCCGTTGGGTGAGCAAAACTATTATACTTTGTAGCAACATGTTGCATAAAAAAAAGAGGAAAAAGTATGTTGCGGGAAGCCTAAGACCAATATTTCAGATTTCTTTCCAATATTGTCGCGGTTAAACTATCTTAGCCGTTGCGAACTCGTTTATCGCTCGTTCTTTCGAAATATTTCCATTATTTCGTGATGTATCGATTTGTATTGCACTTATACTACATCATTACTGTTTGAATATAATCAAAGTATGTACATACATATTTCAAAAATATTTATTTCTATGCATACTATTTATGAAAGTTACAATTTCAGTTCAGTTTTTTTTGTCAAGTAAATGTATATATTTTAGATACTATATAGGGTTTTAAATTATCTAAAATTCGACAAATAAATATATAAAAGTCAATATCACAAATTAAGCACGTTTTTTCAATGAGTATATGCCCTTCACCAAAGATTTTTTACCATTTAGTTTCCTCCGCCTATTTCGTTTCATTTGTTGCCGGCTTTTGGAACGATTATTTCGTAGGTAATAAATTTCTCTGATTAAACTGTGACCATTTTCTTCGTCTATTAACGTTGCTGAGAATTCTTTAAAGTAATTTCCGCTAACTGTTAGAGTATCATCTATTTTCATATATGGACCATAT
>JAPZAG010003453.1:0-10485 GCA_027475135.1 Bactrocera correcta | reverse complement strand
CCAAATGTACTGTCGTTATGCCGCCATGGCTTTGTATCCCCTTCAATACGTTAAAGAAGGTTTATTAACTTAAATATGTTAAACTAATGATTTGAAGCATTTCGATATCGATTGCTAAATGAGTATGTACAAGAAAATCGAATTCATACCTAAATATAAGATTACGTAATTCTTCTAAATGCACTGCCGTTATGCCGTTGAGGCTTTTGCAGACTTCAGTAAGAAAAAGAGGGTTGAGTAACTTAAATATGTTTAACTAATGATTTGAAGCATTTCGATATCGATTGCTAAATTTGTATCTACTACAATACGTTAAAGAAGGTTAATTAACTTAAATATGTTAAACTAATGATTTGAAGCATTTCGATATCACTTGCCAAAAATGTATATACAAGAAAATCGAATTTATACCTAAATATAAGATAACGGAAATTTACTTGCACTGCCGTTATGCCGTTAACGCTTTATGTAGACTTCAGTGTGTTAAAGAAGGTTAATTAACTTAAATATGTTAAACTACTGATTTAAAGCATTTCGATATCGATTGCTAAATGTGTATATACAAGAAAATTGACTTTATACCTAAATATAAGATTACGGAATTCTTCCAATCCTACTGTCATTATGCCGCTATGGCTTTGTATCAACTTCAATACGTTAAAGAAGGTTATTTATTTTAAATATGTTAATCTAATGGTTTGAAGCATTTCGATTACGATTGCTAAATGTGCAAATACAAGAAAATCGACTTTATACCTAAATATAAAATTATAACATTACGGAATTCTTCTAAATGCACTGCCGTTATACCGTTAAGGCTTTATGTAGACTTTAGTAAGCTAAAAAATGTTTATTAATTTAATATGTTAAACAAATGATTTGAAGCATTTCGATATCGATAGCTAGATATGTATATACAAGAAAATCGACTTTATACCTAAATATAAGATTACGGAATTCTTCTACATCCACTGCCGTTATGCCAAATTTAGATCGTTAAAGAAGGTTTATTTACTTAAATATGTTAAACTAATGAGTTGAAGCATTTCGATATCGATTGCTAAATTTGTATCTACTACAATACGTTAAAGAAGGTTAATTAACTTAAATATGTTAAACTAATGATTTGAAGCATTTCGATATCACTTGCCAAATATGTATATACAAGAAAATCGAATTTATACCTAAATATAAGATAACGGAATTCTTTTACTTGCACTGCCGTTATGCCGTTAACGCTTTATGTAGACTTCAGTGTGTTAAAGAAGGTTAATTAACTTAAATATGTTAAACTACTGATTTAAAGCATTTCGATATCGATTGCTAAATGTGTATATACAAGAAAATCGATTTTATACCTAAATAAAAGATTACGGAATTCACTCAAATATACTGTCGTTAAGCCGTTATGGCTTTATTTAAACTTCAGTAAGATAAAGAAGGTTAATTAACCTAAATATGCTAAACCAGTTATTTGAAGATTTTCGATATCGATTGCTAAATGTGTAAATCCAAGAAACTCGACTACATACCTAAATATAAGATTACGGAATTCTTCCAAATGCACTGCCGTTTTGGCTTTATATCAACTTCAATACGTTAAAGAAGGTTAATTAACTTAAATATGTTAAACTAATGATTTGAAGCATTTCGATATCGCTTGCCAAATATGTATATACAAGAAAATCGAATTCATACCTAAATATAAGACTACGGAATTCTTCCAAATGTACTGTCGTTATGCCGCCATGGCTCTTTATCAACTTCAATACGTTGAAGAAGGTTAATTAACTTAAATATGTTAAACTAATGATTTGAAGCATTTCGATATCGATTGCTAAATGTGTATATACAAGAAAATCGAATTTATACCTAAATATAAGATTACGTAATTCTTCTAAATGCACTGCCGTTATGCCGTTATGGCTTTATATTAACTTCAGTTCGTTAAAGAAGGTTTATTAACTTAAATATGTTAAACCAGTTATTTGAAGCATTTCGATATCGAATGCTTAATGCATATATACAAGAAAATCGACTTTATACCTAAATATAAGACTACGGAATTCTTCCAAATGTACTGTCGTTATGGCTTTATATCAACTCCAATACGCTAAAGAAGGTTAATTAACTTAAATATGTTAAACTAATGATTTGAAGCATTTCGATATCGATATCTAAATGTGTATATAAAAGAAAATCGACTTTATACCTAAATATAAGATTACGGAATTCTTCCAAATGCACTGGCGTTATGGCTTTAAATCAACTTCAATACGTTTAAGAAGGTTAATTAACTTAAATATGTTAAACTAATGATTTGAAGCATTTCGATATCGCTTGCCAAATATGTATATACAAGAAAATCGAATTTATACCTAAATATAAGATAACTTAATTCTTTTACTTGCACTGCCGTTATGCCGTTAACGCTTTGTGTAGACTTCAGTGCGTTAAAGAAGGTTTATTAACTTAAATATGTTAAACTACTGATTTAAAGCATTTCGATATCGATTGCTAAATGTGTATATACAAGAAAATTGACTTTATACCTAAATATAAGATTACGGAATTCTTCCAATCCTACTGTCATTATGCCGCTATGGCTTTGTATCAACTTCAATACGTTAAAGAAGGTTAATTATTTTAAATATGTTAAACTAATGGTTTGAAGCATTTCGATATCGACTGCTAAATGTGAAAATACAAGAAAATCGACTTTATACCTAAATATAAAATTATAACATTACGGAATTCTTCTAAATGCACTGCCGTTATACCGTTAAGGCTTTATGTAGACTTTAGTAAGCTAAAAAATGTTTATTAATTTAATATGTTAAACAAATGATTTGAAGCATTTCGATATCGATAGCTAGATATGTATATACAAGAAAATCGACTTTATACCTAAATATAAGATTACGGAATTCTTCTACATCCACTGCCGTTATGCCAAATTTAGATCGTTAAAGAAGGTTTATTTACTTAAATATGTTAAACTAATGAGTTGAAGCATTTCGATATCGATTGCTAAATGTGTATATACAAGAAAATCGATTTTATACCTAAATAAAAGCTTACGGAATTCACTCAAATATACTGCCGTTAAGCCGTTATGGCTTTTTTTAAACTTCAGTAAGATACAGAAGGTTAATTAACCTAAATATGCTAAACCAGTTATTTGAAGATTTTCGATATCGATTGCTAAATGTGTAAATCCAAGAAACTCGACTACATACCTAAATATAAGATTACGGAATTCTTCCAAATGCACTGCCGTTTTGGCTTTATATCAACTTCAATACGTTAAAGAAGGTTAATTAACTTAAATATGTTAAACTAATGATTTGAAGCATTTCGATATCGCTTGCCAAATATGTATATACAAGAAAATCGAATTTATACCCAAATATAAGATAACGGAATTTTTCTAAATGCACTGCCGTTATGCCGTTAACACTTTCTGTAGACTTCAGGGCGTTAAAGAAGGTTTATTAACTTAAATATGTTAAACTAATGACTTGAAGCATTTCGATATCGATTGCTAAATGTGTATATACAAGAAAATCGACTTTATACCTAAATATAAGATTACGGAATTCTTCCAAATGAACTGTCGTTATGCCACCATGGCTTTGTATAAACTGCAGTTCGTTAAAGAAGGTTTATTAACTTAAATATGTTAAACCAGTTATTTGAAGCATTTCGATATCGCCTGCTAATTGTGTAAATACAGGAAAATCGACTCTACACCTAAATATAAAATTATAACATTACGGAATTCTTCTAAAGGCACTGCCGTTATACCGTTATGGCTTCTGTAAAGAAGGTTAATTATTTAAATATGATAAGCTAATGGTTTGAAGCATTTCGATATCGATTGCTAAATATGTAAATACAAGAAAATCGACTTTATACCTAGATATAAAATTATAACATTATGGAATTCTTCTTAATGCACTGCCGTTATGCCATTAGAGCATTATGTGGACTTTAGTGCGCTAAAGAAGGTTTATTAACTTAAATATGTTAAACTAATGATTTGAAGCATTTCGATATCGATTGCTAAATGTGTATATACAAGAAAATCGAATTTATACCTAAATATAAGATTACATAATTCTTCTAAATGCACTGCCGTTATGCCGTTAAGGCTTTATGTAGACTTCAGTGAGTTAAAGAAGGTTTATTAACTTAAATATGTTAAACTAGTGATTTGAAGCATTTCGATATCGATTGCTAAATGTGTATATACAAGAAAATCGACTTTATACCTAAATATAAGATTACGGAATTCTTCCAAATGTACTGTCGTTATGCCGCCATGGCTTTATGTCAATTTCAATTCGTTAAAGAAGATTAATTAACTTAAAAAAGTTAAACTAATGATTTGAAGCATTTTGATATCGCTTGCTAAATGAGTTTATACAAGAAAGTCGAATTTATACCTAAATATAAGATAACGGAATTCTTCTAAATGCAGTGCAGTTATACCGTTAAGGTTTTATGTAGACTTCAGTGCGTTAAAGAAGGTTTATTATCTTAAATATGTTAAACTAATGATTTGAAGCATTTCGATATCGATTGCTAAATGCGTATATTGAGCAAAATCGACTTTATACCTAAATATAAGATTACGGAACTCTTCCAAATGCACTGCCGTTATGCCGTTAAGGCTTTTGTAGACTTCAGTAAGATAAAGAGGATGAATTAACTTAAATCTGTTAAACTTATGGTGTGAAGCATATCGGCATCGACTGCTCAATGTGTATATACAAGAAAATCGACTTTATACCTAAATATAAGATTACGGAATTGTCCCAAATATACTGTCATTATGCCGCCATGGCTTTGTATCACCTTCAATACGTTAAAGAAGGTTTATTAACTTAAATATGTTAAACTAGTGATTTGAAGCATTTCGATATCGATTGCTAAATGTGTATATACAAGAAAATCGACTTTATAGCTAAATATAAGATTACGGAATTCTTCTAAATGTACTGTCGTTATGCCGCCATGGCTTTATGTCAACTTCAATTCGTTAAAGAAGGTTAATTAACTTAAAAATGTTAAACTAATGATTTGAAGCATTTTGATATCGCTTGCTAAATGAGTATATACAAAAAAAGTCGAATTTATACCTAAAATAAGATAACGGAATTCTTCTAAATGCAGTGCCGTTATGCCGTTAAGGTTTTATGTAGACTTCAGTGCGTTAAAGAAGGTTAAATTATCTTAAATATGTTAAACTAATGATTTGAAGCATTTCTATATCGATTGCTAAATGTGTATATACAAGAAAATCGACTTTATACCTAAATATCAGATTACGGAATTCTTCCAAATGCACTGCCAGTTATGCCGTTAAGGCTTTTGTAAACTTCAGTACGTTAAAAAAGGATTAATTAACTTAAATCTGTTAAACTTATGATGTCAAGCATTTCGATATCGATTGAAAAAAACAAAATCGAATTTATACCTAAATATAAGATTACGGAATTCTTCTACATACACTGCCGTTATTCTTAACACTTTATGTAGACTTAAGCGTTAAAAAAGGTTTAAAATAACTTAAATATGTTAAACTAATGATTTGAAAGCATTTCGATATCGATTTGCTAATGTGTATATAAAGAAAATCGATTTATACCTAAATTTTAAGATTACGGAATTCTTCTAAATGAACTGCAGTTATAAGCCATGGCGTTAACGCAGTCATATTGAAGAAGGTTATCCTATTTAATATGTTAAACTAATGTTTTGAAGCATTTTAGATATCGATAGCTAAATGTAATATATACAATTAAGTCGAATTTATACCTAAATATAAGATAACGAATTCTTCTAAAGCAGTGCGGTTATACCGTTAAGGCTTTATGAAGACTTCACGTAATATTATAGGTTATAATTAACTCAAATATGTTAAACTAGAGAGTGATGCATTTCGATATCGATTGCTAAATTGTATATACAAGAAAATCGATTATACGCTAAATAAAAGATTATGGAATTCTTCATGCGTGTATCTGTTAGTTATGAAACGTTAGATGGTTATTAACTTAATATGTTAAGATAATTTATTTGAAGCATTTGATATCGGTTGCTAATATGGTATATACAAGAAAGTCGAATTTATACCTAAATATAAGATAACCGAATTCTTCTAAATGCATGCGTTATAGCCTTAAGGCTTTATGTAGACTTCAGTGACGTTAAAAAAAGTTTATTAACTTAAATATGTTAAACTAGTGATTTGAAGCATTTCGATATCGATTGCTAATGTGTATATACGAAAATCGACTTTATACCTAAATATGCAGATACGGAATCTTCCAAATGTACTGGCATTATGCCGCCATGGCTTTTGTAAACTTCAATGTAAAGTAGGTTTCATTTATTGAAAAAAGTTAAACTAATGATGTCGAAGCATTCCGATAACGTTGCTAACAGATTTTGAAATCGAATTTATACCTAAAACATAAGATTAACGGAATTCTTCTACAAATGCGGCAGTTATACACTTAACAGGCATCTTAAACTATTGGAGATGGTAAAAAATCATGTCGCAAAGACAGTAATTATTATAGAATATGTAAACTTAATTTTGAATGTTGAGCATTTCGATATCTTGCTTAAATGCGATT
The DNA here is from genome assembly GCA_027475135.1 of Bactrocera correcta. Taxonomy (NCBI): domain Eukaryota; kingdom Metazoa; phylum Arthropoda; class Insecta; order Diptera; family Tephritidae; genus Bactrocera; species Bactrocera correcta. Next base: position 3,838 of record JAPZAG010003453.1, on the reverse strand, counting down.
ATAAATGCTTAAATCATTATTACGAAAAAGCCATGTAACAAAACCAGAAAAAATTACGTTTTTGGAACTTTTTTCTTTTCGAAATTTTAAACTTTTTTTGGCCTTCTTAAAACCTGTCGCCATGCGTATAAAGGCTGTAGAAATTCGTAAATAACGTTTAGGATAAATTAAATACTTTAGCAATGATATCTGTTAACATTTTTTCTTCAAAACTGAAGTTGGCATAAAAGCGGGCAAAATGCAGAGAAAATTCGAATTTATATAAGTATAAATCGGGAATTTTACAATCGAATGCCGTTAGTTAATAAGCATCTTTAACGTATTGAAGGTGAATAAAGCCATGGGGCATAACGACAGTAATTTGGAAGAATTCCGTAATCTTATTTTAGGTATAAAGCCGATTTGCTTGTATATTTGCATTTAGAAATCAATATCGAAATGCTTCAAATCATTAGTTTAACATATTTAAGTTAACAAACCTCTTTAAAGAACGAAGTTGACATAAAGCCATGGCGGATTAACGCAGTGCATTTGGAAGAATACCGTTATCCTAGTTTAGGTATAAAGTAAAGTTTCTTGACTAGCATATTTAGCAATCGATATCGAAATGCTTCAAATCATTAGTTTAACATATTTAAGTTAAATTACCTCTTTAACCTACCGAAGTTGACATCAAGCCATGGCGGATAACGGCAGTGCATTAGAAGAATTCCGTAATTTTATTATTAGGTATAAAATCTATTTGTTATATAAACACATCGAGCAATCGATATCGAAATGCTTCAAATCATTAGTTTAACATATTTAAGTAATTAACCCTTTTTATCTTCCTGAAGTCTACATCAAGCCTTAACGGCATAACGGCAGTGCATTTAGAAGAATTACGTAATCTTATATTTAGGTATAATCTTATATTTAGATATAAAGTCGATATATATATCGAAATGTTTCAAATCATTATTTTAACATATTTAAGTTAATAAGCCTTCTTTAACGCACTGAAGTTAACATAAAGCCATGGCGGTATAACGGCAGTGCATGTAGAAGAATTCCGTAATATTAACGTTTAGGTATAAATTCGATTTTGTTGTATATACACATTTAGCAATCGATATCGAGATGCTTCAACTCATTAGTTTAACATATTTAAGTTAATAAACTTTCTTCGAAGAACTGAAGTTGGCATAAAAGCATGGCAGATAAGGAGTGTTAAAAATTCTTATTTAATTATGGATTAAGCATTTTGTTGTAAAATGACAAGAATCGATTATCAAAATGTTCGAATCTTTAAATTAGTATGCCTTTACGTTAAGGTTTATAAGCCAGGCGTAAAGAAGGTTTAAAATCTAATATGTTAAATAAAGCGATTTGAATGCATTTGAATCGATTCAAATGTTAATCAAGTAACATTTTATACCAAATTAAAGAACGAATTCTTCCATGCGTCAGCTGCATTTGAAGAAAAAGGTTATCTATTTAGTTAAAGTAAGTTTTGAAGCATTTTGAATCGATATCAAATGTTCAAATCAATTTAACCTAATTAAGTAAATATTCTTTAACCTCCGTTATAGCCTGGCTAGTAACTCAGTGCAGTAAAGAAGGTTTTTATTAATAGTTAAACTATTGATTAACACATCGAGCAATGGATATCGAAATGCTTTATAGTAAATATAAGATAATGAACCCTTTATCTTCCTGAGTCTATCAAGCTTAACGAAAGAGTATTTAAAAATTAAACTAATATTTAAGATTTTATATTTGTAAATGATATATAAAGAAAGTCAATTTATCTAAATATAAGTAATAATTCTTTAAAGCACTGCAGTTATAGCCTGTTAAGGCTTTATGTAGATTCCGTAAAAAGGTTTATTATAAATATGTTAAATAAATTTAGCATTCGATATCGATTGCTAAATCTTATTTAAAAAATATTTATATAAATTCTTCGGAACTTTCCAAAGCATGCAGCCTAAGGCAGTGCTTGTAGAAGAATTATTAACTTAAATAGTTAAACTTTGTTGTATATGCAATTTACAAAAATCGAATTTATACCTAAAATAAGATTACGGAATTCTTCTAAATGCGTTAGTTATACCTTTAAGTTTAAGTGATTAGTGCGTAAAGAAGTTAATTTAAATTGTAACTTATATTTGAAGCATTTCGATATTGATTGAAATCGATATTGAACTAAATCATTATTAAATATTAGTTACGAACTCTTCAAAGACTGCGTTATGCCGGTTAAGGCTGTGATTGAAGATACGGATTATTAAGTTAAAGTAAATTTTGCACTAGCATATTGCAACAATCGAAATCCTAAAATATTAGTTTTACATATTTAGTTAATTACCTCTTTAACTATGAAGGTGAATAAGCCATGGCGGATAACGGCAGTATTTGGAAGAATTCCGTAATTTTATATTAGGTATAAACATTTGTTTATATCATTTAGAATCGATATCGAAATGCTTCAAATCATTAGTTTAACATATTTAAGTTAATTAACCCTATTTATCTTCCTGAAGTCTACATCAAGCCTTAACGGCATAACGGCAGTGCATTTAGAAGAATTACGTAATCTTATATTTAGGTATAATCTTATATTTAGATATAAAGTCGATATATATATCGAAATGTTTCAAATCATTATTTTAACATATTTAAGTTAATAAGCCTTCTTTAACGCACTGAAGTTAACATAAAGCCATGGCGGTATAACGGCAGTGCATGTAGAAGAATTCCGTAATATAACGTTTAGGTATAAATTCGATTTTGTTGTATATACACATTTAGCAATCGATATCGAGATGCTTCAACTCATTAGTTTAACATATTTAAGTTAATAAACTTTCTTCGAAGAACTGAAGTTGGCATAAAAGCATGGCACCATAACGGCAGTGCATGTAGAAGAATTCCGTTATCTTATATTTATGGAGGTATAAAGTCGATTTTGTTGTATATGCACATTTAGCAATCGATATCGAAATGCTTCAAATCATAGGTTAACATATTTAAGTTAATAAGCCATCTTTAACGTATTGAAGGTGATATAAAGCATGGAGGCATAACGACAGTACATTTGGAAGAATTCCGTAATCTTATGTTTAGGTATAAAGCCGATTTGCTTGTATATTTGCATTTAGAAATCAATATCGAAATGCTTCAAATCATTAGTTTAACATATTTAAGTTAACAAACCATCTTTAAAGAACAGAAGTTGACATAAAGCCATGGCGGATTAACAGCAGTGCATTTGGAAGAATACCGTTATCCTAGTTTAGGTATAAAGTAAAGTTTCTTGTACTAGCTATTTAGCAATCGATATCGAAATGCTTCAAATCATTAGTTTAACATATTTAAGTTAAATTACCTGCTTTAACCTACCGAAGGTGACATCAAGCCATGGCGGAGTAACGGCAGTGCATGTAGAAGAATTCCGTAATTTTATTATTAGGTATAAAATCTATTTGTTATATAAACACATCGAGCAATCGATATCGAAATGCTTCAAATCATTAGTTTAACATATTTAAGATAATTAACCCTTTTTATCTTCCTGAAGTCTACATCAAGCCTTAACGGCATAACGGCAGTGCATTTAGAAGAATTACGTAATCTTATATTTAGGTATAATCTTATATTTAGATATAAAGTCGATATATATATCGAAATGTTTCAAATCATTATTTTAACATATTTAAGTTAATAAGCCTTCTTTAACGCACTGAAGTTAACATAAAGCCATGGCGGTATAACGGCAGTGCATGTAGAAGAATTCCGTAATATTACGTTTAGGTATAAATTCGATTTTGTTGTATATACACATTTAGCAATCGAT
>JAPZAG010003452.1:0-10492 GCA_027475135.1 Bactrocera correcta | reverse complement strand
CATTTTAAGATTTAATTTTTTTGTTTACCAATCTCAAGCACATGCTGCGTCCATACATACATACATATGTACATATGTATGTGTGTACATAGGTGAAGTGCGAGCAGTGCCTGAAATTTACGTTTAGAGCATGAATTAAATTCGTATAAAACTAGAGCTCTTCCAATAGATATGGCACATTTACACACACACCCACATATATACGCAGACGCATGTGCTTTTTACACAAATTAGCACACACACACATATATTTGTCAGTATGTAAGTTCAGGTAAGTATTTGTGTTCTCGACGTATATTTTAGGGTTCTATTTGCTGAATAATATTTACGCAATCAACAAACGGTTTCTTTGATAAGATAAGCAACTCTGCTTTATTGAGTTGTGTGTGGTTTTTGTTTGTTTATTTTACCATTGGCACAATAGTTTATTAAGGTGCATTTTGTCGGGTGAAAATGTAACAAACTATGTGCATACATATGTACAATGTACATACATATGTATGAATAAATGTCTGTATATATATACATACGTGTGTATAACGACAAACACCGCAAGTATTAATTTGTACAATCACGTATGCATACATACAAACAATATATGCACATATACATATATGTTTGTAGATGTAAATACATACAAATATGTACTATTGTATGTACTAGTTATATTTTATTCGGCCTAAACATAAGCATTCGCATGTACATATTTACTTTGTGGCTATAAAAATAGAGGTATGTATGTCACTACAGACAAGTTTTATTTTCATATCATAAAAATAATAGAGCACTATATTAAATATACATAAATGTGCACTTATAAATACTTATATACACTGTGAGAAAAAAGTGACCGGAAATTTTAAATAAAAAATAAAATATTAAATATTAAAATATTCAATTATTCATCAAAATTTATTTTGTCGCCTTCAAATTAATCTCCACCAGATGTAATACACTTATGAAAACGATTTTTCTAATCCTCGAAACACTTTTCATTAGGTGGAGATGGACTTCAGCGAATTTTATTTTATCTCTTCGATCGACTGAAAACGGTTTCCACGGATCGGCAATTTCTGTTTGGGAAACAAGAAAAAATCACACAGAGCCAAATCTGGTGAATACAGTAGTTGATTATCATCTATTCATTGCGTTTTTTGGCTTTAAATTCGTTCAAAATCAAGGCTCGATGCGATGGTGCATTGTCATCGTGTAAAATCCATGAATCGTTCTTCCACAGTTCACGCCGTTTTTGACGGATATTCTCACAAAAAAAAAATAATAAAACTCCTTATTGACCATCTGTCCCTTCAGAACAAATTCAAGATGCACCAAAACATGAATATCAAAAAAAAACAATGAGCATCAACTTGATTTTGAGCGCCTTTGACGTGTTTTGTTTTTGATTTCGCCTCGTTTTTTCCCTTTATTCCGATAATTGTTGACTTGTTTGCATGACAAACTCATAAACCAGTGTCTCCACGGCAGTTATAATGCTTTTTTATGAATGTGAGATCGGAATTCGCACGTTCAAATATGTTTAAAGAGATTTTTTTACGGTACTCTTTTTGGAAAAAAAATCTGCTTTATCAAGACAAGTCAAGCAAGAATGCGTTTCATACCCACAACATCTACCAAAATCATTCGAAAGGACTCACGAGAGATATCGAATTCTATTGCTATCTCTGTAACACTTGCCTGACGATTTTCAAGCACCATATCCTTTACTTTTTTAATATTTTTATCAGTTGAAGAGGTCGAAGGTCGTCAAATACGAGGTATATATGTCATCAACGATCTGTCAGCCGCCTTTGAAAGCCTTGTACTGCTTGTAAGCTTGTGTTTTTGAATGATCGTAATCATTTTCCAACATTCTCAACGATTCCGCAAACGAAATTTGGTTAGAAATGCAATATTCGAGACAAATTCTTTGTTTGATATTTTTATCCATTATAAAAATCGTAAAGCACTACTAAGGTGTACCGACTTAAGCAGCTGCTGTGCAGAAACTGCTTGACAGATCGCGCTCATATTTGACTTAGTAATCAAGGACAGTCCTAACAACTTAGCAAAATACAATTTTTTGAAATATCATTTACCCGCGGAATTTAATTACAATTTCCGGGTGCTTTGTATATATATGTATCAGAGTGCTTATTTTCATCAAAGCAACTAAGTGATAAAATCATGTCAGTTCAACGAAAAAGAAAATTGTTAAGCTCATTAAATAAAAGAGAGACTGTTGATAACTTACTATATCTATATGTGTAATTATATTCGTAAGATGTTTTTTTTTTGAAATGAGAACGTTTATTTTGCCAAAAAATTTCTAAACAATGTTATGACGTGCACTAAGCAATTTCATTTGAGAACTTCAACTTGCCAACTTTATACTTAACCGCTTTACCGTTATATATTTGAAGAGCTAATATGATGAGGAGGAGGATGGAGGATGGAGGATGGAGGATGGAGTCATGTGTAGAAGTTCACGCAAGTGAGGAAAGTTCTCTGATCGCCATTCACTTGGGAGTGGCCAGAAACGATTCTTTTACATATGATTCAAGCAGCTCACGACTTCCGGTCTTTGACCAAGTATCCTCTGGGTAGCCTAAGAACATCCGTTTGAAGGCGAGCTAAAGTGAGAAGGCGAAACATCCCCTGCATAGGGTTGTGCGCTGGGTTTGGGACCCGCCACGTAAAAAAAACACCCCCAATGAAAAGGAAAAAACAGCCTCGGATGAGAGACCCCCCTTTTGATGACGACCACGGCAAACTCGTAAAGATAAAGGCTGACATCACCGCCGTCCAAGAAATGCGATGGACGGGACAAGGACAGAGACGAGTAGGTCCTTGTGACATTTACTACAGTGGCCATATAAAGGAGCGCAAGTTTTGTGTTGGTTTCGTGGTGGGAGAGAGACTCCGTCGCCGAGTACTATCATTCACTCCTATGAATGAACGTCTAGCCACAATCCGCATCAAAGCGAGGTTCTTCAACATATCGCTGATTTGCGCCCACGCCCCGACGGAAGAGAAGGACGATGTGACCAAAGATGCCTTTTATGAGTGCTTGGAGCGCACTTATGAGAGATGCCCCCGCCACGATGTCAAAATCGTGCTTGGCGACTTCAACGCCAGGGTGGGCAAAGAAGGTATCTTTGGCACTACGGTCGGTAAATTCAGCCTCCACGAGGAAACATCCCCAAATGGGTTGAGGCTGATCGACTTCGCCGGGGCCCGAAATATGGTTATCTGTAGTACTAGATTCCAGCATAAGAAGATACATCAAGCTACCTGGCTGTCTCCGGATAGAAAAACCACCCACCAGATCGATCATGTTGTGATAGACGGAAGACACGTCTCCAGTGTTTTAGATGTGCGTGCGCTCCGAGGTCCTAATATCGACTCGGACCACTATATTGTTGCAGCCAAAATTCGCACCCGCCTCTGTGCAGCAAAAAACGCACGCCAACAAACACAAGGAAGGTTCGACGTCGAGAAGCTGCAATCACAACAGACAGCCGAACGATTTTCTACTCGGCTTGCACTCCTGCTCTCTGAGAGCACTCGTCAACAACTCGGTATAAGGGAGCTGTGGGACGACATTTCAAACTCCTTACGTACAGCTGCAACCGAAACCATTGGTTTTCGGAAAGTGCAAAGGAACAGCTGGTACGACGAGGAGTGCCGTGTCGCAGCGGAGAGAAAACAGGCTGCCTACCTCGCAACGTTACGATCGACCACAACACGTGCGGGATGGGATAGATATCGAGAGTTGAAGAGGGAAGCGAGACGCATTTGTAGACAGAAAAAGAAAGAGGCCGAAATGCGTGAGTACGAAGAGCTTGATAAGCTGGCCGACAGGGGTAATGCTCGAAAATTCTACGAAAAGATGCGGCGGCTTACAGAAGGTTTCAAGACCGGAGCATACTCTTGTAGAACCCCCAAAGGTGATCTAGTTACCGATGCCCAGAGCATACTTAAATTATGGAGGGAACACTTCTCCAGCCTGCTGAATGGCAGTGAACACACAACACCAGGAGAAAACGAACCCGATACCCCAATCGATGACGATGGAGCAGATGTTCCATTGCCCGACCATGATGAAGTTCGAATAGCAATTGCCCGCCTGAAAAACAACAAAGCGGCAGGGGCCGACGGATTGCCGGCCGAGCTATTCAAACACGGCGGCGAAGAGCTGATAAGGTGCATGCATCAGCTTCTTTGTAAAATATGGTCGGACGAAAGTATGCCCAACGATTGGAATTTAAGTGTGCTATGCCCAATCCATAAAAAAGGAGACCCCACAATCTGCGCCAACTACCGTGGGATTAACCTCCTCAACATCGCATATAAGGTTCTGTCGAGCATATTGTGTGAAAGATTAAAGCCCACCGTCAACAAACTGATTGGACCTTATCAGTGTGGCTTTAGACCTGGTAAATCAACAACCGACCAGATATTCACCATGCGCCAAATCTTGGAAAAGACCCGTGAAAGAAGAATCGACACACACCGCCTCTTCGTCGATTTCAAAGCTGCTTTCGACAGCACGAAAAGGAGCTGCCTTTATGCCGCGATGTCTGAATTTGGTATCCCCGCAAAACTAATACGGCTGTGTAAACTGACGTTGAGGAACACGAAAAGCTCCGTCAGGATCGGGAAGGACCTCTCCGAGCCGTTCGATACCAAACGAGGTTTCAGACAAGGCGACTCCCTATCGTGTGACTTTTTCAATCTGCTGCTCGAGAAAATTATTTGAGCTGCAGAACTTAATCGAGCAGGTACAATCTTTTACAAGAGTGTACAGCTGCTGGCGTATGCCGATGATATTGATATCATCGGCCTCAACACCCGCGCCGTTAGTTCTGCTTTCTCCAGACTGAACAAGGAAGCAAAAGAAATGGGTCTGGTAGTGAACGAGGGCAAGACGAAATATCTCCTGTCATCAAACAAACAGTCATCGCACTCGCGACTTGGCACTCACGTCACTGTTGACAGTCATAACTTTGAAGTTGTAGATAATTTCGTCTATCTTGGAACCAGCGTAAACACCACCAACAATGTCAGCCTGGAAATCCAACGCAGGATAACTCTTGCCAACAGGTGCTACTTCGGACTAAGTAGGCAATTGAGAAGCAAAGTCCTCTCTCGACAAACAAAAACCAAACTCTATAAGTCATTCATAATTCCCGTCCTGCTATATGGTGCAGAGGCTTGGACGATGTCAACAACGGATGAGTCGACGTTGCGAGTTTTCGAGAGAAAAGTTCTGCGAAAGATTTATGGTCCTTTGCGCGTTGGCCACGGCGAATATCGCATTCGATGGAACGATGAGCTGTACGAGATATACGACGACATTGACATAGTTCAGCGAATTAAAAGACAGCGGCTACACTGGCTAGGTCATGTTGTCCGGATAGATGAAAACGCTCCAGCTCTGAAAGTATTCGACGCAGTACCCGCCGCGGGAAGCAGAGGAAGAGGAAGACCTCCACTCCGTTGGAAGGACCAAGTGGAGAGGGACCTGGCTTCGCTTGGAATATCCAATTGGCGCCACGTAGCGAAGAGAAGAAACGACTGGCGCGCTGTTATTGACTCGGCTATAATCGCATAAGCGGTGTCTACGCCAGTAAAGCAGAAGAATATTATGAGGATTGTTTGTAAACAATTTTCTTAAATCTTTTGGAATAGCTTTTGTTTAGTGCCCTATCGAAAGCGGGAAGGTAGAAAACAGCCTTTTCATCATATTTTACTGTTTTGCCATTAATAGGGTAAAAATGCTTTTCAAGCAAAGCAAAAATTATGTGATATGTGCGGTGAGGATATGTTCATCGAACGCCAAAGCAAAATTTCGTTCCGGCAATTACGCTCTTGAGAAAGTACAATGTCCTGGAAGGACTTTTAAAGTCAGTTTGGATGAATTCAAGTCATTGGTCGTTGCAAATCGTCGATTAATAACTCGAGAGATTGCTGAAGGAATTAATTTGTCTAACGTCACCGTTCGAAGGCGCATGAAACATTTAGGAATAATTTCGATGCTTGACATATGGGTTCCTTATGTTTTACAAAACGAATTTTGCGTTGTCCCATTAACGACTGTGACTTGCGCATTGTTACAGGCGATGAAAAGTGAGTTCTTTAAAAGAATGCAAGGCACAAGAGATCATGGTATAAAAAAGATAAACCAAATCAAACCACTTCAAACGCTAATAGTCACAAAAATGTTATGTTGTCTTGTTATGTTGTCTATTTGGTTGAATTTCAAAGTGATCTGGGCTTTTGTCCCCGAATACTACGTTTAATTCTGAAGTACATTGTGAAGAAAACGTGTAGTGTTCCACCAGGATAATGCGAAAGTTTTGGCAGTTGAATGGTATGTGCAACAAAGCCATTATATTCTACAGACTTTGTCGGTAAAATTAACTACTAGGCGGTATTAAAAATAATTTGGTTTCCTCAGTAGCTCAATTTTAATGGTGGATAACGATTCAAGGCATTCTGCTTCATTGGTTCATGAATGCTGGTTGTACAACGTGAAAAAAGTATTGCCACATCCTCCTCAGAGTTCAGGTGACCCGACCCCAATCCCACTGAAAACCTGTGCGCCTATATGGAGACGAAGTTATGAGAGTACAAAGTTAATAGCAAAAATTAGGTTAAGGTAGGCAAATATGAGCAAATATACTAACTGAACAAAATTTGGTGCATTCTAGGAATAAATGACTGTAAACCAGGGAGCAAATGTGTGCATACAAGTACAAAATATTACTATTCCTTAAAGAGTTAAAATATTAATTTATGCAAAATGTACAAGTTTTTTGTTTTCGCAACTGGAGTTATTGTAGATTTTCTGATTTTGTGGAGAAAACGGAATTTTTAAATTTCAATTATATTTTGAAAATTAATTACAAACTAAAACGGCGTTTTTCTCACATTTCGATGCAATTCAGAAATTTTTTATAATTTAGTAGATAAGAAACTTCAAAGTCCAACCATCTTCTAAAGCAAGATTTTTTGGTTCAATGTAGCTTTAAAATCAATTTCTCAAAACTGGTTAGTTGAAAAATTTCGTATTTTTATTTTGTTTTTATGTTTTTTTCGTAGTGCTTTAGTACATGACATATACACAGGGATAACCGCTTTATACGACTATTCAGAAATTTTCGTTCAATTCAGCGAAATTTCATTGAAAACTGATAAGTGATACTTTTGCAGAAATATTAAACAAAATAAGTGAACAAAAATTTAGCGGAAGTTAATCAGAAACTCCCACAAATATTTAATTTGGGATTTTTAGTCAAAAATATGAATCACACCAGTTCATATCCTAGTACTTTATGATTGATATTTGCAAAGTGCGCTAACTCAACAAAAATACTTCTCGAGATATTCGGCTTTTTAAGTAAAGGTAAGGTAAGGCTTTATAGAACTTTCATTTAGGGTATGTTATAAAAAAGCTATGAAAGTTCCATACAGCCTTACTTAAAAAGGCGAATATCTCGAGAAGTATTAATGATAGTGACCTTGGACCTTTTTGTAGCATATAAAATTTCCTACAAGTTTGTCATGAACATTTTTTCTGTAGCTCTTGTCATTTACGACATAGTAATTACAAAAAAATGCGAATTTCGTGGAAAAATCAGGGTTAGAGCGCCGTACTACCTCGTCGGTGTAAGTTACGATTTTGTTGCATTGAGCACTTTTATAGAGTGAACAATTCTGAGAAATATGCGTCTAAAGTCAAAGTGATGTCGTAAAATACCTCTGATCTGTAGGAATTTAATGATGAAAAATCACGATTGTAGTGTATTTTTTATGGAAAATTTTTACATGCCTTGGTCTAGTTCTTGATGTTAATATTAAGGGCAAAATTTTTCAGGGAAGTTTTTTTAGGTTATTTTTAACGTGACGGGATTGAAAAAAATTAATAGTACAAAAAAAACACCCTAATATACTATATATGGTATAAATACTCTTGTATTCATAAATACATAAGCTTGCTATAAAAAACTTTGTCAAAATTGAAAACAAATGAAAAATGTTTTTTGTCTAAAAATTAGAAAAAATTGTGTACGACTCCTTTAAGTTGTTCGTATTTGTTGCTTTCGCAAAACGCTTCATTTAAAGTATAGTCTGTAAAGAGGGGATTATTCAAAAATTCGCCGAAATTAGTACAGAATCATACTAATATTTGTAGAAGATTATACATAATTAACACTAGACCGAACAGACCTTAAATTAACCCTAAATTGAAAAAGAACTACAACTGAGAGGCCCCGATTTTGAGAATATACACATTTTTGGCTATGTACCTAGTACTGCGTGTATTTAGAAATGGAGCAATTGATGTGAAAGTCTCTAAAACATTTTAGATATATGTATGTACATACAGGTTCTTCATTTGACGGGTTCTGTCGGCGGAAAATCTTTGATCACATGAAAACTGTAACGTATGAAAATTTTTTCATTCTGCTCGCTATCTTGGGGTGCTGCTCACAAGAGAGTTTGGTGATATGTCAGTGATATAACCGCTATTTTCAATACTGTCAATTTTTGTTTCGCTCATTTTTGATCACTTTTACCATCGATTAGGGCTCATATTAGAAATTACGCTCAAATATGCAAATACAAACTATATTATTTTGATTTTCTGGAGTTGTAATAATTTACAGTTATTCGTGGCAAACGTTAAGATCGAAATTGTGGGATTACGAAAATATTTTTTTTTTAGCGGAAAGAAGAAATTACATTATAATTCTGTATGCCTCAGAGGACATTCGATGTTCTGTTCTCACTGACTTAACATTTTGAGGCAATATATAGTATGTTTCGCGATTTATATTTTTATAGATTACGAAAGGTAATCGTATTCGATTCTAGTATTTTTTATGTCGAAAAAGGTTAAGATAAAAATAACCTATTTTTTAAATTTAAATACATACAAATCTATATATATATAAAATCTAGTCCAATTAAAGGGGCACGTTAGTGTGACAGCCTTAAAACAGGCGATTTTTGAGAATCTGTATCAAATGTTTTAAAACTAAAAGAAAAAAGAGGACTAAAGTCCTCTGCTCTATTGTCTCTCTATTTTTGGTATGTACTATTTTTTAATTTAATTTAATTTTTTAATATAAAGTGATTGCTTACGTTGACTACTGATATATACACCTTAAAAGACAGTAATTAAAAAAAATATCCAAAATATTCATTTTAAAATCAACATATGCAAATTAAAAAAAAAATAACAATGTTTTCGAGATTTCCTCGGATGTGCTCCTTAAGGATTTACATGGGTTTTGTGGATTAAGAAAATAAATTTTTTATTACTTTATTTATTTCTAGATCATTTCCAGAATATTGCCCAACATTCATAGAACTAGTTTAGGAGATCATCCTTGAAAAATTGCGCGGTCGAGATCAGCTATAAAGTCACTTAAAACTTTAAACGCCTTTTTCTCGAAACCGTGTTTTCAAAGTCTGTTGTCAAGATTCCTCCGAAATTACGTAGCCGATTCTAACTAAATTTTATACAGATCTACGATATATAATTCACAAAGAGCCACCCCTTAAACGCTCTATGGGCCATTTTCTCAAGGACTGGTTAGCAGTCATCTGTTAGTTAGGGGTTACATGGGCTTACGGGTTCTACGGATTCTACAACACCTCTAGAATATTGGCCTAAAGTTAATCCGAGTAATAGTTTCGGAGATACTGTCTTGATAGTTTGTACGCTCTAGGCTGGCTAGGCTAAATGCGACGTCTTTAAACGCGTTTTTCTCGAAACTGTATTTCTGAAGTCGTTGCCAACCGATTACTAGAGAAATATTCAACCGATCTTCGTGAAGTTTTACACAGGTCTTAGAGATACAATTCTTAAAGACTTGGATGAAGGATTCTTTTAACTACAACTGTTTGAAAAAAATGTAACGAAATTTTATTTTTTTGTAAAAACATCTGCCAAAAATCCAACCAATTTTTAGTTTTTTTCCTTCGTCCAAGTTCTAAGTTAAGGTTTAAATTAAAACACATATGTTTTCACTTTTGATGATCCCGTAAATGGTTTTCCTGCCAACACGGGCGCATCCTTTTCCCCAGGGATTACCGGAAATGGCGTCGCAATGGCCGAGTTTAAAATATATAAATATTTCCAAAAATTTCAAAATATCTTTGTTAATAAAGTATGTTTGTAACAATAGACAATTCTAATAATATTTAATTTTTCATATAAGAAAACAATTGTTGAAAAAGGCTGTTTTTACCCGAAAACCCCTTGAGCACTCTAAGGGTTCTTTTCTCAATTACTGGTTAGCAGCCATCTGTTAATTAAGTTCTGGTTAAAAAAAGTCCTTTAACGAGAAAAGACAGCTTGGTTAAATTAACCAGAACAACACTATAGATGGCTGCTAACCAGCCTCAAACGTGAAGAGAGTAACTGTACTTGCCAATATTTTAAATTTCCATAATTTTTTTGGCTTAAGTATATGTACAT
>JAPZAG010003451.1:0-10496 GCA_027475135.1 Bactrocera correcta | reverse complement strand
CATTTCGATATCGATTGTTAAATGTGTATGTACAAAAAAATCGACTTTATACCTTTATATAAGATTTCGGAATTCTTCCAAATTACTGTCGTTACGCCGCCATGGCTTTATTTCACCTTCAATAAGTTAAGGATGGTTAATTAACTAAAATATGTTAAACTAATGATTTGAAGCATTTCGATATCGATTGCTAAATATGTAAATACAAGAAAATCGACTTTTTACCTTAATATAAGATTACGGAATTCTTTTAAATGCACTGCAGTTATACCGTTAAGGCTTTATGTAGACTTCAGTGTGTTAAAGAAGGTTTAAGATAAATAACTTGAAAATGTAAAACTAATGATTTGAAGCATTTCGATATCGATTGCTAAATGTGTATATACAAGAAAATCGACTTTACATATACCTAAATATAAGATTACGGAATTCTTCCAAATGTACTGTCGTTATGCCGCCATAGTTTGTATCAACTACAATACGTTAAAGAAGGTTAATTATTTTAAATATGTTAAACTAATAGTTTCAAGCATTTCGATATCGACTGCTAAATGTGTAAATACAACAAAATCGACTTTATACCTAAATATAAAATTATAACATTACGGATTTCTTCTAAATGCACTGCCGTTATACCGTTAAGGCTTTATGTAGACCTCATAGCTAAATGTGTATAAACAAGAAAATCGACTTTATACCTGAATATAAGATTACGGAATTCTTCTACATGCACTGCCGTTATGCCGCCATGGCTTTATGTTAACTTCAGTGCGTTAAAGAAGCTTTATTAACTTAAATATGTTAAAATAATGATTTGAAACATTTCGATATCGCTTGCTAAATGTGTATATACAAGAAAATCGAATTTATGCCAAAATATAAGATAACGGAATTCTTCTAAACGCACTGCCGTTATGCCGTTAAGGCTTTATGTAGACTTCAGTAAGATAGAGGAATAATTAACATAAATATGTTAAACTTATGATTTGAAGTATTTCGATATCGATTGCTAAATATGTAAATACAATAAAATCGACTTTGTACCTAAATATAAGATTACGGAATTCTTTTAAATGCACTGCAGTTATACCGTTAAGGCTTTATGTACACTTCAGTGCGTTAAAGAAGGTTTATTATAAATAACTTGAAAATGTAAAACTAATGATTTAAAGCATTTCGATATAGATTGCTATATGTGTATGTACAACAATATCGACTTTATACCTAAATAAAAGATAACGGAATTCTTCTACTTGCACTGCCGTTATGCCGTTAAGGCTTTTGTAGACTTCAGTATGAAAAAGAGGGTTAATTAACTTAAATATGTTAAACTAATATTTTGAAGCATTTCGATATCGATTGCTAAATGAGTATATACAAGAAAATCGAATTTATACCTAAATATAAGATTATGGAATTCTTCTAACTGCACTGCCGTTATGCCGCCATGGCTTCATGTCACCTTCGGTAGGTTAAAGAAGGTAATTTAACTTAAATATGTTAAACTAATGATTTGAAGCATTTCGGCATCGATTGCTAAATGTGCTAGTACAAGAAACTTGACTTTATACATAAACATAGGATAACGGAATTCTTCCAAATGCATTGCCGTTAATCCGCCATGGCTTTATGTCAACTTCAGTTCTTTACAGAAGTTTTGTTAACTTAAATATGTTAAACTAATGATTTGAATCATTTCGATATCGATTGCTAAATATGTAAATACAAGAAAATCGATTTTATACCTTAATATAAGATTACGGAATTCTTCTAAATGCACTGCAGTTATACCATTAAGGCTTTATGAAGACTTCAGTGCGTTCAAGAAGGTTTATTAACTTAAATATGTTAAACTAATGATTTGAAGCATTTCGATATCGATTACTAAATGTGTATATACAAGAAAATCGACTTTATACCTAAATATAAGATTGCGGAATTTTTCCAAATCTGCTCTCGTTATGCCGCCATGGCTTTATATCAACTTCAATACGTTAAAGAAGGTTAATTAACTTAAATATGTTAAACTAATGATATGAAGCATTTCGATATCGCTTGCTAAATGTGTATATAAAAGAAAATCGAATTTATACCTAAATATAAGATAACGGAATTATTCTAAACGCACTGCCGTTATGCCTTTAAGGCTTTATGTAGACTTCAGTAAGATAGAGGGGAATAATTAACTTAAATATGTTAAACTAATGATTTGAAGCATTTCGATATCGATTGTTTAATGAGTATATACAAGAAAATCGAATTCATACCTAAATATAAGATTACGTAGTTCTTCTAAATGCACTACCGTTATGCCGTCATGGCTTTATATTAACTTCAGTTCGTTAAAGAAGGTTAATTAACTTAAATATGTTAAACCAGTTATTTGAAGCATTTCGATGTCGAATGCTTAATGCATATATACAAGAAAATCGACTTTATACCTAAATAAAAGACCACGGAATTCTTCCAAATGTACTGTCGTTATGCCGTTAACACTTTTTGTAGACTTCAGTGCGTTAAAGAAGGTTTAATAACTTAAATATGTTAAACTAATGATTTGAAGCATTTCGATTTCGATTGCTAAATGTGTATATACAAGAAAATCGACTACATACCTAACTAAAAGATTACGGAATTCTTCCAAATGTACTGTCATTATGCCGCCAAGGCTTTGTACCAACTTCAATACGTTAAAGAAGGTTAATTTTTTTTAAATATGTTAAACTAATGGTTTGCAGCATTTTGATATCGCTTGCTAAATGAATACATACAAGAAAGTCGAATTTATACCTAAATATAAGATAACGGAATTCTTCTAAATTCAATGCTGTTATACCGTTAAGGCTTTATGTAGACTTCAGTGCGTTAAAGAAGGTTTATTAACTTAAATTTTTTAACTAATGACTTGAAGCATTTCGATATCGATTGCTAAATGTGTATATACAAGAAGATCGACTTTATACCTAAATATAAGATTACGGAATTCTTCCAAATGTACTGTCGTTATGCCGCCATGGCTTTGTATAAACTGCAGTTCGTTAAAGAAGGTTTATAAACTTAAATATGTCAAACCAGTTATTTGAAGCATTTCGATATCGACTGCTAAATGTGTAAATACAAGAAAATCGAATTTACACCTAAATATAAAATTATAACATTACGGAATTCTTCTAAATGCACTGCCGTTATACCGTTAAGGCTTTATGTAGACTTCAGTAAGCAAAAAAATGTTTATTAACTTAATATGTTAAACTAATGATTTGAAGCATTTCGATATCGATAGCTAAATATGTATATACAAGAAAATCTAATTTATACCTAAATATAAGATTATGGAATTCTTCTGCGTGCACTGCAGTTATGAATGTTAAAGAAGGTTTATTAACTTAAATATGTTAAACTAATGAGCTGAAGCATTTCGATATCGATTGCTAAATGTGTATATACAAGAAAATCGATTTTATACCTAAATAAAAGATTACGGAAATTACCCAAATATACTGCCGTTATGCCGTTTTGGCTTCTGTAAAGAAGGTTAATTATTTAAATATGATAAGCTAATGGTTTGAAGCATTTCGATATTGATTGCTAAATATGTAAATACAAGAAAATCGACTTTATACCTAAATATAAAATTATAACATTTTGGAATTCTTCTAAATGCACTGCCGTTATGCCATAAGGGCCTTATGTAGATTTTAGTGCGCTAAAGAAGGTTTATTAACTTTAATATGTTAAACTAATGATTTGAAGCATTTCGATATCGATTACTAAATGTGTATATACAAGAAAATCGAATTTACCTAAATATAAGATAACA
The DNA here is from genome assembly GCA_027475135.1 of Bactrocera correcta. NCBI lineage: Eukaryota > Metazoa > Arthropoda > Insecta > Diptera > Tephritidae > Bactrocera > Bactrocera correcta. Next base: position 6,676 of record JAPZAG010003451.1, on the reverse strand, counting down.
GAATTCTTCTAAATGCACTGCCGTTATGCCGTTAAGGCTTTATGTAGACTTCAGTGAGTTAAAGAAGGTTTATTAACTTAAATATGTTAAACTAATGATTTGAAGCATTTCGATATCGATTGCTAAATGTGTATATACAAGAAAATCGACTTTATACCTAAATATAAGATTACGGAATTCTTCCAAATGTACTGTCGTTATGACGCCATGGCTTTATGTCAACTTCAATTCGTTAAAGAAGGTTAATTAACTTAAAAAAGTCAAACTAATATTTTGAAGCATTTTGATATCGCTTGCTAAATGAGTATATACAAGAAAGTCGAATTTATACCTAAATATAAGATAACGGAATTCTTCTAAATGCATTGCTGTTATACCTTTAAGACTTTATGTAGACTTCAGTGCGTTAAAGAAGGTTTATTAACTTAAATATGTTAAACTAATGATTTGAAGCATTTCGATATCGCTTGCCAAATATGTATATACAAGAAAATCGAATTTATACCTAAATATAAGATAACGGAATTCTTCTAGATGCACTGCCGTTATGCCGTTAACGCTTTATGTAGACTTCAGTGCGTTAAAGAAGGTTTATTAACTTAAATATGTTAAACTATATTTCAATATCGATTGCTTAATGTACATATACAAGAAAATTGACTTTATACCTAAATATAAGATTACGGAATTCTTCCAATCCTACTGTCATTATGCCGCCATGGCTTTGTATCAACTTCAATACGTTAAAGAAGGTTAATTATTTTAAATATGTTAAACTAATGGTTTGAAGCATTTCGATATCGATTGCTAAATGTGCAAATACAAAAAAATCGACTTTATACCTAAATAAAAAATTATAGCATTACGGAATTCTTCTAAATGCATTGCCATTATACCGTTACGGCTTTATGTAGACTTCAGTAAGCTAAAAAATGTTTATTAACTTAATATATTAAACTAATGATTAGAAGCATTTCGATATCGATAGCAAAATGAGTATATACAAAAAAATCAATTTTATACCTATATATAAGATTACGGAATTCTTTTCATGCACTGCCGCTATGCCGCCATGGCTATATGCCAACTTCAGATCGTTAGAGAAAGTTTATTAACTTAAATATGTTAAACTAATGATTTGAAGCATCTCGATATCGATTGCTAAATGTATATATACAACACAATCGCCTTTATACCTAAATATAAGATTACGGAATTCTTCTAAATGCACTGCCGTTATACCGTTATGGCTTTATGTAAACTTCAGTAAGATAAAGAAGGTTAATAACCTTAAATATGTTAAACTATCCATTTGAAGCATTTCGTTATCGATTGCTTAATGTGTATGTTCAAGAAAATCGAATTTATACCTAAATATAAGATTACGAATTTCTTCTAAATGCACTGCCGTTATGCCGCCATGGCTTTATATCAACTTAAATAAGTTAAAGAAGTTTAACTAACTTAAATATGTTAAACTAATGATTTAAAACATTTCGATATCGCTTGCTAAATGTGTATATACAAGAAAATCGAATTTATACCTAAATATAAGATAACGGAATTCTTCTAAATGCACTGCCGATATGCCGCCATGGCTTTAAGCCAACTTCAGATCGTTGAAGAAGGTTTATTAACTTAAATATGTTAAACTAATGAGTTGAAGCATTTCGATATCAATTGCTAAATGTGTATATACAAGAAAATCAACTTTATACCTAAATATAAGATAAAGGAATTCTTCTAAATGCACTGCCGATATGCCGCCATGGCTTTAAGCCAACTTCAGTGCGTTAAAGAAGCTTTATTAACTTAAATAAGTTAAGCTAATGATTTGAAGCATTTCGATATCAATTGCTAAATGTGTATATACAAGAAAATCGACTTTATACCTAAATATAAGATAAAGCAATTCTTCTAAATGCACTGCCGATATGCCGCCATGGCTCTAAGCCAACTTCAGATCGTTGAAGAAGGTTTATTAACTTAAATATGTTAAAATAATGATTTGAAGTATTTCGATATCGAGTGCTAAATGTGTATATACAAGAAAATCGACTTTACATATACCTAAATATAAGATTACGGAATTCTTCCAAATGTACTGTCGTTATGCCGCCATAGTTTGTATCAACTACAATACGTTAAAGAAGGTTAATTATTTTAAATATGTTAAACTAATAGTTTCAAGCATTTCGATATCGACTGCTAAATGTGTAAATACAACAAAATCGACTTTATACCTAAATATAAAATTATAACATTACGGAATTCTTCTAAATGCACTGCCATTATACCGTTAAGGCTTTATGTAGACTTCAGATCGTTAAAGAAGGTTTATTAACTTAATATATTAAACTAATGATTAGAAGCATTTCGATATCGATAGCAAAATGAGTATATACAAGAAAATCAATTTTATACCTATATATAAGATTACGGAATTCTTTTCATGCACTGCCGCTATGCCGCCATGGCTATATGCCAACTTCAGATCGTTAGAGAAGGTTTATTAACTTAAATATGTTAAATTAATGATTTGAAGCATCTCGATATCGACTGCTAAATGTATATATACAACACAATCGCCTTTATACCTAAATATAAGATTACGGAATTCTTCTAAATGCACTGCCGTTATACCGTTATGGCTTTATGTAAACTTCAGTAAGATAAAGAAGGTTAATAACCTTAAATATGTTAAACTATCTATTTGAAGCATTTCGTTATCGATTGCTTAATGTGTATATTCAAGAAAATCGAATTTATACCTAAATAAAAGATTACGAATTTCTTCTAAATGCACTGCCGTTATGCCGCCATGGCTTTATATCAACTTCAATAAGTTAAAGAAGTTTAACTAACTTAAATATGTTGCACTAATGATTTAAAACATTTCGATATCGCTTGCTAAATGTGTATATACAAGAAAATCGAATTTATACCTAAATATAAGATAACGGAATTCTTGTAAATGCACTGCCGATATGCCGCCATGGCTTTAAGCCAACTTCAGATCGTTGAAGAAGGTTTATTAACTTAAATATGTTAAAATAATTATTTGAAGTATTTCGATATCGAGTGCTAAATGGGTATATACAAGAAAATCGACTTTATACCTAATTATAAGGTTATGTAATTCTTCTAAATGCACTGCCGTTATGCCGTTAAGGCTTTATATAGACTTCAGTAAGATAAAGAGGGTTAATTAGCTTAAATATGTTAAACTAATGATTTGAAGCATTTCGATTTCGATTGATAAATGTGTATATACAAGAAAATCGATTTTATACCTAGATATAAGATTACGGAATTCTTCTAAATGCACTGCCGTTATGCCGTTAAGGCTTTATGTAGACTTCAGTAAGATAAAGAGGGTTAATTAACTTAAATATGTTAAACTATCGATTTGAAGCATTTCGTTATCGATTGCTTAATGTGTATATTCAAGAAAATCGAATTTATACCTAAATAAAAGATTACGAATTTCTTCTAAATGCACTGCCGTTATGCCGCCATGGCTTTATATCAACTTCAATAAGTTAAAGAAGTTTAACTAACTTAAATATGTTAAACTAATGATTTAAAACATTTCGATATCGCTTGCTAAATGTGTATATACAAGAAAATCGAATTTATACCTAAATATAAGATAACGGAATTCTTGTAAATGCACTGCCGATATGCCGCCATGGCTTTAAGCCAACTTCAGATCGTTGAAGAAGGTTTATTAACTTAAATATGTTAAAATAATGATTTGAAGTATTTCGATATCGAGTGCTAAATGGGTATATACAAGAAAATCGACTTTATACCTAATTATAGGGTTATGTAATTCTTCTAAATGCACTGCCGTTATGCCGTTAAGGCTTTTGTAGACTTCAGTATGAAAAAGAGGGTTAATTAACTTAAATATGTTAAACTAATGATTTGAAGCATTTCGATATCGATTGCTAAACGTGTATGTACAAAAAAATCGACTTTATACCTAAATATAAGATAACGGAATTCATAAAAATATACTGCCGTTATGCCGTTATGGCTTCATGTAAACTTCAGTAAGATAGAGAAAGTTAATTAACTCAAATATGTTAAACCAGTTATCTGAAGCATTTCGATATCGATTGCGAAATGTATACATACATACATAAATATAAGATTACGGAATTCTTCCACATGTACTGTCGTTATGCGGCCATGGATTTTTATCACCTTCAATACGTTAAAGAAGGTTAATTATTTTAAATATGTTAAACTAGTGGTTTGAAGCATTTCGATATCGATTGCTAAATGTGTAAATACAAGAAAATCGACTTTATACCTAAATATAAAATTATAACATTACGGAATTCTTCTAAATGCACTGCCATTTACCGTTAAGGCTTTATGTAGACTTCAGTAAGCTAAAAAATGTTTATTAACTTAATATATTAGACTAATGATTTGAAGCATTTCGATATCGATAGCAAAATGAGTATATACAAGAAAATCAATTTCATACCTATATATAAGATTATGGAATTCTTTTCATGCACTGCCGCTATGCCGCCATGGCTATATGCCAACGTCAGATCGTTAAAGAAGCTTTATTAACTTAAATATGTTAAAATAATGATTTGAGGTATTTCGATATCGAGTGCTAAATGAGTATATACAAGAAAATCGACTTTATACCTAATTATAAGTTTACGTAATTCTTCTAAATGCACTGCCGTTATGCCGTTAAGGCTTTATGTAGACTTCAGTAAGATAAAGAGGGTTAATTAACTTAAATATGTTAAACTAATGATTTGAAGCATTTCGATATCGATTGATAAATGTGTATATACAAGAAAATCGATTTTATACCTAGATACGAGATTACGGAATTCTTCTACATGCACTGAAGTTATGCCGCCACGGCTTTATGTCACCTTCGGTAGGTTAAAAAAGGTAATGTAACTTAAATATGTTATGTTTAGGTATGAATTCGATTTTCTTGTATATACATATTTGGCAAGCGATATCGAAATGCTTCAAATCATTAGTTTAACATATTTAAGTTAATTAACCTTCTTTAACGTATTGAAGTTGATATAAAGCCATAACGGCAGTGCATTTGGAAGAATTCCGTAATCTTATATTTAGGTATGTAGTCGAGTTTCTTGGATCTACACATTTAGCAATCGATATCGAAAATCTTCAAATAACTGGTTTAGCATATTTAGGTTAATTAACCTTCTTTATCTTACTGAAGATTAAATAAAGCCATAACGGCAGTATATTTGAGTGAATTCCGTAATCTTTTATTTAGGTATAAAATCGCTTTTCTTGTATATACACATTTAGCAATCGATATCGAAATGCTTCAACTCATTAGTTTAACATATTTAAGTTAATAAACCTTCTTTAACGATCTGAAGTTGGCATAACGGCAGTGGATGTAGAAGAATTCCGTAATCTTATATTTAGGTATAAAGTCGATTTTCTTGTATATACCTATTTAGCTATCGATATCGAAATGCTTCAAATCATTTGTTTAACATATTAAATTAATAAACATTTTTTAGCTTACTAAAGTCTACATAAAGCCTTAACGGTATAACGGCAGTGCATTTAGAAGAATTCCGTAATGTTATAATTTTATATTTAGGTATAAAGTCGATTTTCTTGTATTTTCACATTTAGCAAACGATATCGAAATTCTTCAAACCATTAGTTTAACATATTTAAAATAATTAACCTTCTTTAACGTATTGAAGTTGATACAAAGCCATGGCGGCATAATGACAGTAGGATTGGAAGAATTCCGTAATCCTATATTTAGGTATAAAGTCGATTTTCTTGTATATACACATTTAGCAATCGATATCGAAATGCTTTAAATCATTAGTTTAACATATTTAAGTTAATAAACCTTCTTTAACGCACTGAAGTCTACATAAAGACTTAACGGCATAACGGCAGTGCATGTAGAAGAGCTCCGTTATCTTATATTTAGGTATAAATTCGATTTTCTTGTATATACATATTTGGCAAGCGATATCGAAATGCTTCAAATCATTAGTTTAACATATTTAATATAATTAACCTTCTTTAACGTATTGCAGTTGATGAAAAACCATAACGGCAGTGCATTTGGAAGAATTCCGTAATCTTATATTTAGGTATAAAGTCGATTTTCTTTTATATACACATTTCGATATCCATATCGAAATGCTTCAAATCATTAGTTTAACATATTTAAGTTAATTAACCTTCTTTAACGTATTGAAGGGGATAAAGAGCCATGGCGGCATAATGACAGTACATTTGGAAGAATTCCGTAGTCTTATATTTAGGTATAAAGTCGATTTTCTTGTATATATGCATTAAGCAATCGATATCGAAAAGCTTCAAATAACTGGTTTAACATATTTAAGTTAATCAACCTTCTTTAACAAACTGAAGTTAATATAAAGCCATAACGGCATAACGACAGTGCGTTTGAAAGAATTCCGTAGTCTTATATTTAGGCATAAAGTCGATTTTCTTGTACATATACATTTTGCAATCGTTATCGAAATGATTCAAATAACTGGTTTAGCATATTTAAGTTAATTAACCTTCTTTATCTTACTGAAGTTTACATAAAGCCATAACGGCATAACGGCAGTATATTTATATGAATTCCGTTATCTTATATTTAGGTATAAGG
>JAPZAG010003450.1:0-10501 GCA_027475135.1 Bactrocera correcta | reverse complement strand
TAGTATAGGGATGGCACAAGGACGTTAGGGTGGATAGCTTAGACGATGTCGGTGTAAGGGTCGACTAACCGCGCCGTTAAGGTGGCTGGCGGGCGCGACACTGGGGAATGCAATGGAGAATTTGTGCAAATTAAAACCTTGATAACTTTCCCTTCCGGTCTGGAATCGAGCTAGGTTTTTTTTACGGCTGCAGAATCACGGGCCTCACCAAGAGAGACTGGATTTGGAGATTGGACCCCCAGAGATTTTTTAAAAATTACTTCCCATGGGCCCACGAAGCAGCGGTTGTTTCGCGAAACGTCGAATATCTGAGGGTCCACAACGGGTTTTCAACGAGGTGGTTAGTATAGGGGGGCACATGGGACGTTAGGGTGGATAGCTTAGACGATGTCGGTGTCAAGGGTCGACTAACCGCCCGTTAAGGTAGGCTGGCGGGCGCGACACTGGAATGCAATGGAGAATTCTGTGCAAATTAAAACCTTGATAACTTTCCCTTTCCCGGTCAGGAATCGAGCTGGGTTTTTTTTGACGGCTGCAGAATCAGGGCCTCCCCCTGAGAGACTGGATTTGGAGATTGGGACCCCAAAATTTTTCTAGAAATTACTTCCCATAGGCCACGAAGCAGGGGTTGTTTCGCGAAACGTCGAATATCTGAGGGTCCACAACGGGTTTTCAACGAGGTGGTTAGTATAGGGTGGCACATAGGCGTTGGGTGGATAGCTTAGACGATGTCGGTGCAAGGGTCGACTAACCCGCCGTTAAGGTAGGCTGGCGGGCGCGACACTGGAATGCAGATGGAGAATTCTGTGCAAATTAAAACCTTGATAACTTTGCCTTCGGTCAGGAATCGAGCTAGGTTTTTTTGACGGCTGCAGAATCACGGGCCTCACCCTGAGAGACTGGATTTGGAGATTGGCCCCCCCAGAGATTTTTCTAAAATTACTTCCCATAGGCCACGAAGCAGCGGTTGTTTCGGAAAAACGTCGAATATCTGAGGGTCCACAACGGGTTTTCAACGGGTGGTTAGTATAGGGATGGCACATAGGAGTTAGGGTGGATAGCTTAGAGATGTCGGTGTCAAGGGTCACTAACCCGCCGTTAAGGTAGGCTGGCGGGCGCGAACTGGAATGCAATGGAGAATTCTGTGCAAATTAAAACCTTGATAACTTTCCCTTTCCCGGTCATGGAATCGAGCTGGGTTTTTTTTTGACGGCTGCAGAATCAGGGCCTCACCCTGAGAGACTGGATTTGGAGATTGGACCCCCAAGATTTTTCTAGAAATTACTTACATAGGCCACGAAGCAGCGGTTTTTCGCAAACGTCGAATATCTGAGGGTCCACAACGGGTTTTCAAGAGGGGGTTTATATAGGGATGGCACATAGGACGTTAGGGTGGATAGCTTAGACGATGTCGGTGTCAAGGGTCGACTAACCCGCCGTTAAGGTAGGCTGGCGGGCGCGACACTGGAATGCAGATGGAGAATTCTGTGCAAATTAAAACCTTGATAACTTTCCCTTCCGGTCAGGAATCGAGCTAGGTTTTTTTTACGGCTGCAGAATCAGGGCCTCACCCTGAGAGACTGGATTTGGAGATTGGACCCCCAGAGATTTTTCTAGAAATTACTTACCATAGGCCACGAAGCAGCGGTTGTTTCGACGAAACGTCGAATATCTGAGGGTCCACAACTGGTTTTCAACGAGGTGGTTAGTATAGGGATGGCACATAGGACGTTAGGGTGGATAGCTTAGACGATGTCGGTGTCAAGGGTCGACTAACCGCGCCGTTAAGGTGGGGCTGGCGGGCGCGACACTGTGGAATGCAGATGGAGAATTCTGTGCAAATTAAAACCTTGATAACTTTGCCTTCCGGTCATGGAATCGAGCTAGGTTTTTTTTGACGGCTGCAGAATCACGGGCCTCACCCTGAGAGACTGGATTTGGAGAGTTGGACCCCAGAGATTTTTCTAGAAATTACTTACCATAGGCCACGAAGCAGCGGTTGTTTCGCGAAACGTCGAATATCTGAGGGTCCACAACTGGTTTTCAACGAGGTGGTTAGTATAGGGATGGCACATAGGACGTTAGGGTGGATAGCTTAGACGATGTCGGTGTCAAGGGTCGACTAACCGCGCCGTTAAGGTAGGCTGGCGGGCGCGACACTGGGGAATGCAGATGGAGAATTCTGTGCAAATTAAAACCTTGATAACTTTGCCTTCCGGTCATGGAATCGAGCTAGGTTTTTTTTGACGGCTGCAGAATCACGGGCCTCACCCTGAGAGACTGGATTTGGAGAGTTGGACCCCAGAGATTTTTCTAGAAATTACTTCCCATAGGCCACGAAGCAGCGGTTGTTTCGCGAAACGTCGAATATCTGAGGGTCCACAACTGGTTTTCAACGAGGTGGTTAGTATAGGGATGGCACATAGGACGTTAGGGTGGATAGCTTAGACGATGTCGGTGTCAAGGAGTCGACTAACCGCGCCGTTAAGGTAGGCTGGCGGGCGCGACACTGGGAATGCAGATGGAGAATTCTGTGCAAATTAAAACCTTGATAACTTTGCCTTCCGGTCATGGAATCGAGCTAGGTTTTTTTTGACGGCTGCAGAATCACGGGCCTCACCCTAGAGAGCTGGATTTGGAGAGTTGGACCCCAGAGATTTTTCTAGAAATTACTTACCATAGGCCACGAAGCAGCGGTTGTTTGGGCGAAACGTCGAATATCTGAGGGTCCACAACTGGTTTTCAACGAGGTGGTTAGTATAGGGATGGCACATAGGACGTTAGGGTGGATAGCTTAGACGATGTCGGTGTCAAGCGCGTCGACTAACCGCGCCGTTAAGGTAGGCTGGCGGGCGCGAACTGTGAATGCAGATGGAGAATTCTGTGCAAATTAAAACCTTGATAACTTTGCCTTCCGGTCATGGAATCGAGCTAGGTTTTTTTTGACGGCTGCAGAATCACGGGCCTCACCCTGAGAGACTGGATTTGGAGAGTTGGACCCCAGAGATTTTTCTAGAAATTACTTACCATAGGCCACGAAGCAGCGGTTGTTTCGGCGAAACGTCGAATATCTGAGGTCCACAACTGTTTTCAAGAGGTGGTTAGTATAGGATGGCACATAGGACGTTAGGGTGGATAGCTTAGACGATGTCGGTGTCAAGGGTCGACTAACCGCGCCGTTAAGGTAGGCTGGCGGGCGCGACACTGGGGAATGCAGATGGAGAATTCTGTGCAAATTAAAACCTTGATAACTTTGCCTTCCGGTCATGGAATCGAGCTAGGTTTTTTTTGACGGCTGCAGAATCACGGGCCTCACCCTAGAGAGACTGGATTTGGAGAGTTGGACCCCCAGAGATTTTTCTAGAAATTACTTACCATAGGCCACGAAGCAGCGGTTGTTTCGACGAAACGTCGAATATCTGAGGGTCCACAACTGGTTTTCAACGAGGTGGTTAGTATAGGGATGGCACATAGGACGTTAGGGTGGATAGCTTAGACGATGTCGGTGTCAAGCGCGTCGACTAACCGCGCCGTTAAGGTAGGCTGGCGGGCGCGACACGGGGAATGCAGATGGAGAATTCTGTGCAAATTAAAACCTTGATAACTTTGCCTTCCGGTCATGGAATCATATTTTTACTGCTCCGGCTAGAAGAGCTGGTTTGGAGTGGACCCGGTTTCTAGAAATTATTAATGGCCCAGGGGTTTTCGGAAATCTACTAGGCCAAACGGTTTTCCGAGTGTATTAGGTCACAAGATTAGGGTGGTAGTTAGGATGAGGTAGTGATGTAACGGCGTTAAGGTGCTCGGCCGAAGGAGCGGGGAACTGTGAATAAATGAAATTTGTCTAAACGTATTTTTCGGCTGGAATCACGGTGAGGCTGGATTGGGGTACCCTAGAGACTAAATTTAATTGGCCCAGGGGTTTTTCGGAAATCTACTAGGAAACGGTTTTCCAGGGTGATAGGATGGCACATGGTTAGGGTGGTAGTTGAGATGTGTAGGGTGATACCCCTTAAGTGGTGCGGCGCGCACTAAGCAGAGGAGTTCGGCAAATTAAACATAATTTCCTTCTAAACGCATTTTTTCGGTCAGATCGGCTATGGACGGTTGAGATGGACCCAGAGACTAAATTTAATGGCCCAGGGGTTTTTCGGAAATATACTAGGCCACAACGGTTTTCCGAGTGTATAGGGTCACAAGGTTAGGGTGGTAGTTGAGATGGTGTAGTGATGTAACGGCGTTAAGGTGCTCGGCGAACTGGGCGGGGAACTGTGAATAAATGAAATTCTTCCAAACAGTATTTTTCGGCTAAATCACGGTTTGAGCTGGATTGGGTACCCAGAGATTTTAAATTTAATGGCCCAGGGGTTTTTCGGAAATCTACTAGGTACACGGTTTTCCGGTGATATGGATGGCACAAGATTAGGGTGGTAGTTAGGATGCTGAGTGGTGATAACGGCGTTAAGGTGGCTCGGCCGAAGAGCGGGGAACTGTGAATAATGAAATTTGTCTTAACGTATTTTTGGCTGAATCACGGTTTGAGCTGGATTGGGGTACCCTAGAGACTAAATTTAATTGGCCCAGGGGTTTTTGGAAACTCAACGAGGCACTGTTTCCGAGTGTATTAGGGTCACATGGGTTAGGGTGGTAGTTGAGATGGGAGGGTGACAAGCGGTAAGGTGCTCGGCGCGAATGGGCGGGAACTTTAATTAAATAAATTCTTCCTTAACGTATTTTTTCGGCTGGAATCACGGTTTGAGGCTGGATTGGATACCCAGAGATTTTTGAATTACCCATCAAAACTTTGGCAAACGCGTTTAAAGGTCAAACTGTTTCACATGGTTTAAGGGTGGTAGATTGGGTGGACTAGAGTGGGTGTAACGGTCTCCGCCGTAATACGCCGAATGTGCAGGAGAACTGTGAATAAACGAAATTTGTCTTAACGCATTTTTTCGGCTGGAATCACGGTTGAGGCTGGATTGGGTACCCAGAGATTTTGAAATTTTGGCCCAGGGGTTTTGGAAACTCAACGAGGCACTGTTTCCGGTGTAGTAGGGTCACATGGTTAGGGTGGTAGTTGGATGGGTAGGGACAAACCCGCGTTAAGGTGCTCGCCGAATGGGCGGGGAACTGGAATAATGAAATTCTTCCTTGAACGTATTTTTCGGCTGGAATCACGGTTTGAGGCTGGATTGGGTACCCTAGAGATTTTGAATTACCTTTTCAAAACTTTGGGAAACGTGTTCAAAGGTCAAACTGGTTTCACATGGTTTAGGGTGGTAGATAGGGTGGACTAGACGTTGGGTGAAGCTACAACCGGTAAGGTGCTCGGCGAATGGTGCGGGGAACTTGAATTTAATGAAATTTGCTTCCCTGACACTGTTTTTCGGCTGGAATCACGGTTTGAGGCTGGATTGGGTACCTAGAGATTTTAAAATTACCTAAGCCGAAACTTTTGGAAACGCGTTTGAGGTCAAACTGGTTTCACTGGTTTAAGGAGGTAGATTGGGTGGACTAGACTTGGTGTAAGCTACAACCGGTAAGGAGCTCGGCCGAAGAGCGGGAGAATTGTGAATAAATGAAATTTGTCTTAACGTATTTTTCGGCTGGAATCACGGTTGAGGATGGATTGGGTACCCAGAGATTTTAAATTTAATGGCCCAAGCAGCGGTTGTTTCAGAAACGTCAATATCTGAGGGTCCACAACTGTTTTCAACGGGTGGTTAGTATAGGGATGGCACATAGGACGTTAGGGTGGATAGCTTAGACGATGTCGGTGTCAAGGGTCGACTAACCGCGCGTTAAGGTAGGCTGGCGGCGCGACACTGGAATGCAGAGGAGAATTCTGTGCAATTAAAACCTTGATAACTTTGCCTTCCGGTCATGGAATCGAGCTAGGTTTTTTTTGACGGCTCAGAATCACGGGCCTCACCCTAGAGAGACTGGATTTGGAGATTGGACCCTAGAGATTTTTCTAGAAATTACTTACATAGGCCAGAAGCAGCGGTTGTTTCGAGAAACGTCGAATATCTGAGGGTCCACAACTGTTTTCAACGGGTGGTTAGTATAGGGATGGCACATAGGACGTTAGGGTGGATAGCTTAGACGATGTCGGTGTCAAGGAGTCGACTAACCCGCCGTTAAGGTAGGCTGGCGGCGCGACACGTGGAATGCAGATGGAGAATTCTGTGCAAATTAAAACCTTGATAACTTTGCCTTCCGGTCATGGAATCGAGCTAGGTTTTTTTGACGGCTGCAGAATCACGGGCCTCACCAGAGAGACTGGATTTGGAGAGTTGGACCCTAGAGATTTTTCTAGAAATTACTTACTATAGGCCACGAAGCAGCGGTTGTTTGGCGAAACGTCGAATATCTGAGGGTCCACAACGGGTTTTCAACGAGGTGGTTAGTATAGGATGGCACATAGGACGTTAGGGTGGATAGCTTAGACGATGTCGGTGTAAGGAGTCGACTAACCGCGCCGTTAAGGTAGGCTGGCGGGCGCGACACTGTGGAATGCAGATGGAGAATTCTGTGCAAATTAAAACCTTGATAACTTTGCCTTCCGGTCATGGAATCGAGCTAGGTTTTTTTTGACGGCTGCAGAATCACGGGCCTCACCCTAGAGAGACTGGATTTGGAGAGTTGGACCCCAGAGATTTTTCTAGAAATTACTTACATAGGCCACGAAGCAGCGGTTGTTTCGCGAAACGTCGAATATCTGAGGGTCCACAACTGGTTTTCAACGAGGTGGTTAGTATAGGGATGGCACATAGGACGTTAGGGTGGATAGCTTAGACGATGTCGGTGTCAAGTGAGTCGACTAACCGCGCCGTTAAGGTAGGCTGGCGGCGCGACACTGTGGAATGCAGATGGAGAATTCTGTGCAAATTAAAACCTTGATAACTTTGCCTTCCGGTCATGGAATCGAGCTAGGTTTTTTTTGACGGCTGCAGAATCACGGCCTCACCCTAGAGAGACTGGATTTGGAGAGTTGGACCCTAGAGATTTTTCTAGAAATTACTTACATAGGCCACGAAGCAGCGGTTGTTTCGGCGAAACGTCGAATATCTGAGGGTCCACAACTGTTTTCAACGAGGTGGTTAGTATAGGATGGCACATAGGACGTTAGGGTGGATAGCTTAGACGATGTCGGTGTCAAGCGCGTCGACTAACCCGCCGTTAAGGTAGGCTGGCGGGCGCGACACTGGAATGCAGATGGAGAATTCTGTGCAAATTAAAACCTTGATAACTTTGCCTTCCGGTCATGGAATCGAGCTAGGTTTTTTTTACGGCTGCAGAATCACGGGCCTCACCCTAGAGAGACTGGATTTGGAGAGTTGGACCCTAGAGATTTTTCTAGAAATTACTTACATAGGCCACGAAGCAGCGGTTGTTTCGGCGAAACGTCGAATATCTGAGGGTCCACAACTGGTTTTCAATGAGGTGGTTAGTATAGGGATGGCACATAGGACATTAGGGTGGATACCTTAGATGATGTTGGTGTCAAACGCGTCGACTAACCGCGCCGTTAAGGTAGGCTAGCGGGCGCGACAGTGTGGAATGCAGATGGAGAATTCTGTGCAAATTAAAACCTTGATAACTTTTCCTTCCGGTCATGGAATCGAGCTAGGTTTTTTTTTACGGCTGCAGAATCACGGGCCTCACCCTAGAGAGATTGGATTTGGAGAGTTGGACCCCCAGAGATTTTTCTAGGAATTACTTACCATAGGCCACGAAGCAGCGGTTGTTTCGGCGAAACGTCGAATATCTGAGGGTCCACAACTGGTTTTCAACGAGGTGGTTAGTATAGAGATGGCACATAGGACGTTAGGGTGGATAGCTTAGACGATGTCGGTGTCAAGCGCGTCGACTAACCGTGCCGTTAAGTTAGGCTGGCGGGTGCAACACTGTGGAATGCAGATGGAAAATTCTGGGCAAATTAAAACCGTGATAACTTTTCCTTCCGGTCATGGAATCGAGCTAGGTTTTTTTCGATGCTTCAGAAATCACGGGCCTCACTGAAGAGATTCTGGATTTGGAGAGTTGGACCCCATAGAGATTTTTGTAGAAATTACTTACCATAGGCCACGAAGCAGCGGTTGTTTCGGCGAAACGTCGAATATCTGAGGGCCCACAACTGGTTTTCAACGAGGTGGTTAGTATAGTGATGGCACATAGGACGTTAGGTGGATAGCTTAGACGATGTCAGTGTCAAGCGCGTCGACTAACCGCGCCGTTAAGTTAGGCTGGCGGGTGCGACACTGTGAAATGCAGATGGAGAATTCTGCGCAAATTAAAACCGTGATAACTTTGCCTTCCGGTCATGGAATCGAGCTAGGTTTTTTTTTGACGGCTTCAGAATCACGGGCCTCACCAAAGAGAGACTGGATTTGGAGAGTTAGACCCCAGAGATTTGTCACGCCCGGAATTTCTATCCAAAATTCCAAACGCTTACATGTGTGTGAATCCTCGTCCAGGAATCAGCCGAGGCACACAATAACAAAATTGATAATAGAGTACAATTATTACTCTAATTATTAAGCGTATAAAATGTCATTACAGAGGTAGATAGTTCCTCTCAATCAATAAAGATCTAAGCAGCGGAAAAAGATAAACGGCGCAGACGGCTCCACTCCACAGGCAGCTTGACCAAGGCTACACCTAATCCTCCACACCATCAGCTTCACTGTAGAACTCTTCCTCTGATGAATGATTGCAAGGTGAGTATATGACATACTCAGCAAGCCACGCAGCAAATATGCAAGTGCACAGGATAACAAAGGATGGCATAATAGGGTTTCATTTGCAAAAGCAGCATTTAGCAAACATTTGAGAATTTAAAACAGTTAAGTATTAATTAAGCAATATTAATCCAACGCTATACAACATACCCTGTTGCATAGGCCCAACCATTCTGAACAACCATCCCGGCTGCACAGTTCTATCTCCAAACCAGGAATATACCATTCCAAACCAGGAGCTAATCAAATTATTCCCAAAGTTATAGCATCATTTACTATGGTGAGAAGGGTGAGACTAATCACGAAAGACATTGTTAGACCCGCCCATAACCGCGGGCACGGCTATTCGAATAGTTTTACTCTGATCAGAGGTGTACCACTGTACCCACAAGACACAACCCCACATCATGTCACCATGTGCCTCAATACCACCACGGTACCTCGGAAAGGAGTTGTGACAATACCCCTCATACAACACAATCCACTGCAGCGCACCTTCCTGGATCATAATCACCCCCTTATAAACAAGGCATGGACTCCCCAGCGACCCCCGTGGGCTTATCTCCGCCACTTCTCAGTCTGGTGCCCCGCAATAAACCCTATGCTATACAAAAGATAAAGCCGTTGCCCATGCTGGCTTGTGGTTGGCACGGTTAATGTTTCACAACCGAAACTCGTGAACCGGTCCTTAATTGTCATGAGCACGACCTTCAAAACCATGTGCTCACAACCCACCATTACCAGGTTTTAGTTGGCACATTAATTAATTAACTAATCACGATTGACCATCGTGAACTATCATTAAGCCATCATGAAATAATAGTGAATCATTAGTTATCCCAAAAGTGAGCTAATGTTTCTAAGCAGGGCTAAGCAATTATATCTAATATCTAGTTGAACCAATATAAATAAAGCTCAACTAGTCAAGTTATAATAACCCAAGGTATCAAGGAATAAGGTAAACAAGAACAAAAGGGCTATAACAAAGAATAGGTTAATTCCACCCAATGACATTCGAAAATAAATGCAATAGTTGAATAAAAACAATAGCTTTAAATAGGATCAACATGCTCAAAGGGTTGTTTGGGATCTGTGTGACTTGCCTTGCTGGCCTTGGAACTCTTCAAACTCTTCTCCGGCGAAAACGGACTCTCCGGAAACGACGGAATCTAAGCAGAAAAGAACAAAATCACCAAAACAGCACATAAACAAGCATGAACAGTACATGTGGATATTTTTAATGTGTAGATCTCAATTTTAGAAAAATTTAGAGACTTGAACCAACTAAATCGGAGCTAAGATGAATTAGTTATGAATTTTTAAAGATTAAATCGGATTAAAACACTTAAATCGGTTAAAATTGAATTATGACGCAATAATTTAATTATTTTTGAAAAGGAAAAGGGGATTTATTGCGTCAGCGGCTAGGGTTTCGGTGGACCGGGCGCACGGGCGGCGGTTCACGCGAACGGACGGCCGAGATTGATCCAATCCAAATCGGACGGCCGAGATTGATCGGATCCACGGCGGCTCACGGGGAGGGGACTGATGACGTCAGCGATGACGTCACCGACGGCGGCGGCGGCTCGGCGGGCGGGGACGGCTCGGGCGGCGCATGCTCGCCGGCGAACGGCGGCACGAGGACGCAAGGAAGGCACCGGGACGAAGCGGACGGCACGGCGAACTCACCGGCGACCAAAACGACGGCGGAGAGCAACGGACGGCGCCGGCGACGAGGAGGAAACGGCGGGGCTCTT
>JAPZAG010003449.1:0-10504 GCA_027475135.1 Bactrocera correcta | reverse complement strand
CATATTTTATTTAAATTAACCTTCTTTAACATATTGATGTTGATATAAAGCCATGGCGGCATAACGACAGTACATTTGGAAGAATTCCGTAATCTTATTTTTAGGTATAAAGTCGATTTTCTTATATATACTCATTTAGCAATCGATATCGAAATGCCTCAAATCATTAGTTTAACATATTTAAGTTAATTAACCCTCTTTATCTTACTGAAGTCTACAAACATCCTAACGGCAAAGCATTTAGAAGAATTCCGTAATCTTATATTTAGGTATAAAGTCGATTTTCTTGTATATTTGCATTTAGCAATCGATTTCGAAATGCTTCAAATCATTAGTTTAAGATATTTAAGTTAAATATCCTTCTATAACATATTGGAGTTGATATAATGCCATGGTGGTATAACGACAGTACATTTGGAAGAATTCCGTGATCTTATATTTAGGTATAAAGTCGATTTTCTTGTATATATTTTTTAAAGCAATCGAAATGCTTCAAATAACTGGTTTAACATATTTAAGTTAATAAGACTTCTTAAACGAACTGAAGTTAACATAAAGCCATAACGGAATAACGGCAGTGCATTTGGAAGAATTCCGTAATCTTATATTTAGGTATAAAATCGATTTTGTTGTGTTATGCATTTAGCAATCGATTTCGAAAATCTTCAAATCATTAGTTTAACATATTTAAGTTAATAAAGCTTCTTTAACGCACTGAAGTTAACATAAAGCCATGGCGGCATAACGGCAGTGCATTTAGAAGAATTCCGTAAGCTTATATTTAGGTATAAAGTCGATTTTGTTGTATATACACATTTAGCAATCGATATCGAAATGCTTCAAATCATTAGTTTAACATATTTAAGTTAATTATCCTTCTATAACATATTGAAGTTGATATAAAGCCATGGCGGCATAACGACAGTACATTTGGAAGAATTCCGTAATCTTATATTTAGGTAGAAAGTCGATTTTCTTATATATATGCATTAAGCAATCGATTTCGAAATGCTTCAAATAACTAGTGTAACATATCTAAGTTAATAAACCTTCTGGAGTTAACATAAAGCCATAACGGCATAACGGCAGTGCATTTAGAAGAATTCCGTAGGCTTATATTTAGGTATAAAGTCGTTTTGGTGTATGTACACATTTAGCAATCGATATCGAAATGCCTCAAATCATTAGTTTAACATATTTAAGTTAATTCTTCTTCTTCTTGTTTCTATAACATATTGAAGTTGATATAAAGCAATGGCGGCATAACGACAGTACATTTGGAAGAATTCCGTAATCTTATATTTAGGTAGAAAGACGATTTTCTTGTATATGTGCATTAAGCAATCGATTTCGAAATGCTTCAAATAACTAGTGTAACATATCTAAGTTAATAAAT
The DNA here is from genome assembly GCA_027475135.1 of Bactrocera correcta. Lineage (NCBI taxonomy): Eukaryota > Metazoa > Arthropoda > Insecta > Diptera > Tephritidae > Bactrocera > Bactrocera correcta. The sequence goes on along the minus strand of JAPZAG010003449.1, from coordinate 9,108 downwards.
CTTCTGAAGTTAACACAAAGCCATGGCGGTATAACGGCAGTTCATGTAGAAGAATTCCGTAATTTTATATTTAAGTATAAAGTCGATTTTCTTGTATATACTCATTTAGCAATCGATATCGAAATGCCTCAAATCATTAGTTTAACATATTTAAGTTAATAAACCTTCTTTAGCCAACTGAAGTTGGCATAAATCCATGGCGGCATAACGGCAGTGTATTTAGAATAATTCCGTAATCTTATATTTAGGTATTAAGTCGATTTTCTTGTATATACGCATTTAGCAATCGATATCGAAGTGCTTCAAATCATTAGTTTAACATATTTAAGTTAACAAACGTACTTTAACGAATTGAAATTGACATAAAGCCATAACGGCATAACGGCAGTGCATGTAGAAGAATTCCGTTATCATATATTTAGGTATAAAGTCGATTTTCTTGTATATACACATTTAGTAATCGATATCGAAATGCCTCAAATCATTAGTTTAACATATTTAAGTTAATTAACCCTCTTTATCTTACTAAAGTCTACAAAAGCCTTAACAGCATAACGGCAGTGCATTTGGAAGAATTCCCTAACCTTATATTTAGGTATAAAGTCGATTTTCTTCTATATACTCATTTAGCAATCGATATCGAAGTGCTTCAAATCATTAGTTTAACATATTTAAGTTAACAAACGTACTTTAACGAACTGAAGTTGACATAAAGCCATAACGGCATAACGGCAGTGCATGTAGAAGAATTCCGTTATCATATATTTAGGTATAAAGTCGATTTTCTTGTATATACACATTTAGTAATCGATATCGAAGTGCTTCAAATCATTAGTTTAACAATTTAAGTTAATTAACCCTCTTTATCTTACTAAAGTCTACAAAAGCCTTAACAGCATAACGGCAGTGCATTTGGAAGATTTCCCTAACCGTATATTTAGGTATAAAGTCGATTTTCTTCTATATACTCATTTAGCAATCGATATCGAAATGCCTCAAATCATTAGTTTAACATATTTAAGTAAATAAAGCTTCTTTAGCCAACTGAAGTTGGCATAAATCCATGGCGGCATAACGGCAGTGCATTTAGAATAATTCGGTAATCTTATATTTAGGTATTAAGTCGATTTTCTTGTATATACGCATTTAGCAATCGATATCGAAGTGCTTCAAATCATTAGTTTAACATATTTAAGTTAATAAAGCTTCTTTAACGTATTGAAGGTGATATAAGGCCATGGCGACATAACGACAGTACATTTGGAAGAATTCCGTAATCTTATATTTAGATATTAAATTGATTTCCTTGTATATACACATTTAGCAATCGATATCGAAATGCCTCAAATCATTAGTTTAACATATTTAAGTTAATTAGCCCTCTTTATCTTACTGAAGTCTACAAACGCCTTAACGGCATAACGGCAAAGGATTTAGAAGAATTACGTAATCTTATATTTGGGTATAAAGTCGATTTTCTTGTATATACTCATTTAGCGATCGATATGGAAGTGCTTCAAATCATCAGTTTAAAATATTTAAGTTAAAAAACCTACTTTAACGCACTGAGGTTAACATAAAGCCATAACTACATAACGGCAGTGCATTTAGAAGAATTCCGTAATCTTATATTTAGCTATAAAGTCGATTTTCTTGTATATACACATTTAGCAATCGATATCGAAATGCCCCAAATCATTAGTTTAACACATTTAAGTAAATTAACCTTCTTTATCTTACTGAAGTTTACATAAAGCCATAACGGTATAACGTCAGTGCATTTGAAGAATTCCGTAATCTTATATTTAGGTATAAAGTCGATTTTCTTGCATATACACATTTAGCAATCGATATCGAAATGCCCCAAATCATTAGTTTAACATATTTAAGTTAATTAACCTTCTTTAACTAACTGAAGTTGATATAAAGCCATAACGGTATAACGGCAGTGCATTTGAAGAATTCCGTAATCTTATATTTAGGTATAACGTCGATTTTGTTGTATATATGCATTTAGCAATCGATTTCGAAAATCTTCAAATCATTAGTTTAACATATTTAAGTTAATAAAGCTTCTTTAACGCACTGAAGTTAACATAAAGCCATGGCGGCATAACGGAAGTCCATGCAGAAGAATTCCGTAATCTTATATTAAGTTATAAATTCGATTTTCTTGTATATACACATTTAGCAAGCGATATCGAAATGCTTCAAATCATTAGTTTAACATATTTAAGTTAATAAACCTTTTTTAACGAACTGAAGTTTACATAAAGCCATGGCGGCATAACAGCAGTTCCTTTAGAAGAATTTCGTAATCTTATATTTAGGTATAAAGAAGATTTTCTTGTATATTTGCATTTAGCAATCGGTTTCGAAAATCTTCAAATCATTAGTTTAACAAATTTAAGTTAATAAACCTTCTTTAACGAACAGAAGTTAACATAAAGCCATAACTGCATAACGGCAGTGCATTTAGAAGAATTCCGTAATCTTATATTTAGGTAAAAAGTCGATTTTCTTGTATATACACATTTGGCAAACGATAAATCGAAATGCCTCAAATCATTAAGTTTAACATATTTAAGTTAATTAACCCTTTCTTTATCTTACTGAAGTCTGCAAACGTCTTAACGGCATAACGGCCAATGCATGTTTAGAAGAATTCCGTAATCTTATATTTAGGTAAAAAGTCGATTTTCTTGTATATACTCTTTTAGCAATCGATATCGAAATGCTCAAATCATTAGTTTGACATATTTAAGTTAAAAACCCTTTTAAACCTTTAAACCGATGTTAAAACACAAAGCCATGGCGGCATAACCGGCAGTGAAATATAAAAAGAAATCCTTTTTTATCCCTTTATATTTTAGGTATTTAAAGTCGATTTTGTTGTATATATGCATTTAGCAATCGATTTCGAAAATCTTCAAAACATTAGTTTAACATATTTAAGTTAATAAAGCTTCTTTAACGTATTGAAGATGATATAAAGCCATGGCGACATAACGACAGTACATTTGGAAGATTTCCGTAATCTTATATTTAGATATTAAGTCGATTTTCTTGTATATACACATTTAGCAATCGATATCGAAGTGCTTCAAATCATTAGTTTAACATATTTAAGTTAAATAACCCTCTTTATCTTACTGAAGTCTACAAACGCCTTAACGGCATAACGGCAGTGCATGTAGAAGAATTCCGTTATCATATATTTAGGAATAAAGTCGATTTTCTTGTATATATACATTTAGCAATCGATATCGAAATGCCTCAAATCATTAGTTTAACATATTTAAGTTAATTAGCCCTCTTTATCTTACTGGAGTCTACAAACGCCTTTACGGCATAACGGCAAAGCATTTAGAAGAATTCCGTAATCTTATATTTAGGTATAAAGTCGGTTTTCTTGTATATACTCATTTAGCAATCGATATCGAAATGCCTCAAATCTTTAGTTTAACATATTTAAGTTAATTAACCCTCTTTATCTTACTGAAGTCTACAAACGCCTTAATGGCATAACGGCAAAGCATTTAGAAGAATTCCGTAATCTTATATTTAGGTAAAAAGTCGATTTTCTTGTATATACTCTTTTAGCAATCGATATCGAAATGCTTCAAATCATTAGTTTGACATATTTAAGTTAAAAAACCTACTTTAAACCGAAGTTAACACAAAGCCATGGCGGCATAACGGCAGTGCATGTAGAAGAAATCCGTAATCTTATATTTAGGTATTAAGTCGATTTTGTTGTATATATGCATTTAGCAATCGATTTCGAAAATCTTCAAATCATTAGTTTAACATATTTAAGTTAATAAAGCTTCTTTAACGTATTGAAGATGATATAAAGCCATGGCGACATAACGACAGTACATTTGGAAAAATTCCGTAATCTTATATTTAGATATTAAGTCGATTTTCTTGTATATACACATTTAGCAATCGATATCGAAGTGCTTCAAATCATTAGTTTAACATATTTAAGTTAACTAACCCTCTTTATCTTACTGAAGTCTACAAACGCCTTAACGGCATAACGGCAGTGCATGTAGAAGAATTCCGTTATCATATATTTAGGTATAAAGTCGATTTTCTTGTATATACACATTTAGCAATCGATATCGAAATGCCTCAAATCATTAGTTTAACATATTTAAGTTAATTAGCCCTCTTTATCTTACTGGAGTCAACAAACGCCTTTACGGCATAATGGCAAAGCATTTAGAAGTATTACGTAATCTTATATTTAGGTATAAAGTCGATTTTCTTGTATATACTCATTTAGCAATCGATATCGAAATGCTTCAAATCATTAGTTTAACATATTTAAGTTAATAAACCTTCTTTAACTAACTGAAGTTGATATAAAGCCATAACTACATAACGGCAGTGCATTTAGAAGAATTCCGTAATCTTATATTTAGCTATAAAGTCGATTTTCTTGTATATTTATATTTAGCAATCGATAGCGAAATGCCTCAAATCATTGGTTTAGCGTATTGAAGGTTTGAAATAAAGCCATGGCGCCATAACGGCAGTCATTTGGAAGAATTCCGTAATCTTATATTTAGGTAAAAATCGATTTTCTTGTATATATCATTTTAGCAATCGATATCGAAATGCTTCAAATCATTGGTTTAACATATTAAGTAATAAACCTTCTTAAAACGAAGTTAACATAAAGCCATGGCGGTATAACGGCAGTGCATTTGGAAGAATTCCGTTACCCTTATGTTTAGGTAAAAAGTCGATTTTCTTGTATATAGAAATTTAGCAATCGATATCGAAATGCTTCAAATCATTAGTTTAACATATTTAAGGTGAAAAAAACTTTCTTTAACCTACCTGAAGGTGACATGAAGCCATGGCGGCATAACGGCAGTGCATTTGGAAGAATTCCGTTATCTTATATTTAGGTTTAAAGTCGATTTTCTTGTATATACACATTTAGCAAGCGATATCGAAATGCTTCAAATCATTAGTTTAACATATTTAAGTTAATTAACCTTCTTTAACGTATTAAAGTTGATATAAAGCCATGGCGGCATAACGGCAGTGCATTTAAAAAGAATTCCGTAATCTTATATTTAGGTATAAAGTCGATTTTCTTGTATATACACATTTAGCTATCGATATCGAAATGCTTCAAATCATTAGTTTAACATATTAAGTTAATAAACATTTCTTAGCTTACTGAAGTCTACATAAAGCCTTAACGGTATAACGGCAGTGCATGTAGAAGAATTCCGTTATCTTATATTTAGGTATAAAGTCGATTTTCTTGTATATACAAATTTAGCAAGCGATATCAAAATGCTTCAAATCATTAGTTTAATATATTTAAGTTAATTAACCTTCTTTAACGTATTCAAGTTTATATAAAGCCATGGCGGCATAACGGCAGTGCATTTAGAAGAATTCCGTAATCTTGTATTTAGGTATAAAGTCGATTTTCGAGTATATACACATTTAGCAAGCGATAGCGAAATGCTTCAAATCATTAGTTTAACATATTTAAGTTAATTAACCTTCTTTAACGTATTGAAGTTGATATAAAGCCATGGCGGCATAACGGCAATGCATTTAGAAGAATTCCGTAATCTTATGTTTAGGTATAAAGTCGATTTTCTTGTATATACACATTTAGCTATCGATATCGAAATGCTTCAAATCATTAGTTTAACATATTTAAGTTAATAAACGTTCTTTAACGCACTGAAGTCTACATAAAGCCTTAACGGTGTAACTGCAGTGCATTCAGAAGAATTCCGTAATTTTCTATTTAGGTATAAAGTTGATTTTCTTGTATTTACATATTAAGGAATCGATATCGAAATGCCTCAAATCATTAGATAAACATATTTAAGTTAATTAACCCTCTGTCTCTTACTGAAGTCTACATAAAGCCTTAGCGTCATAACGGCAGTGAATCCGTTATCTTATATTTAGGTATAAATTCGATTTTCTTGTATATACACATTTAGCAATCGATATCGAGATGCTTCAACTCATTAGTTTAACATATTTAAGTTAATTAACCCTTTTTAACGATCTGAATTTGGCATATAGCCACGGCGGCATTACGGCAGTGCATATAGAAGAATTCCGTTATCTTATATTTAGGTATAAAGTCAAATTTCTTGTATTTACACATTTATCAATCGATATCGAAATGCTTGAAATCATTAGTTTAACATTTTAAATTAATAAACATTTTTTAGCTTACTGAAGTTTAATAAGGCGTTTACGGTATAACGGCAGTGCACTTGGAAGAATTCCGTTATCTTATATTTAGGTATAATTCGATTTTCTTGTATATACACATTTAGCAAGCGATATTGAAATGCTTTAAATCATTAGTTTAACATATTTAAGTTAGTTAACCTTCTTTATCCTACTGAAGTTTACATAGAGCCATAACGGTATAACGGCAGTGCACTTGGAAGAATTCCGTAATCTTATATTTAGGTATAAAGTCGATTTTGTTGTATATACACATTTAGCAATAGATATCGAGATGCTTCAACTCATAAGCTTAACATATTTAACTTAATAAACCTTCTTTAACGATCTGAATTTGGCATATAGCCACGGCGGTATTATGGCAGTGCATGTAGAAGAATTCCGTAATCTTGTATTTATTTATAAAGTCGATTTTCTTTTATATACACATTATGATATCGATATCGAAATGTTTCAAATCATTAGTTTAACATATTTAAGTTTATAAACATATTTTTAGCATACTTAAGTCTACATTTAGAAGAATTCCGTTATCTTATATTTAGGTATAAAGTCGATTTTGTTGTATATACACATTTAGCAATCGATAACGAAATGCTTCAAGTCATTAGTTTAACATATTTAAGTTAATTAACCTTCTTCAACGATCTGAATTTGGCATATAGCCACGGCGCCATTACGGCAGTGCATGTAGAAGAATTCCGTAATCTTTTATTTAGGTATAAAGTCGATTTTCTTTTATATACACAATTAGATATCGATATCGAAATGCTTCAAATCATTAGTTTAACATATTAAGCTAATAAACATTTTTTAGCTTACTGAGAGCTTACTTAGCTTACTGAAGTTTACATAAAGCCATAACGGTATAACGGCAGTGCACTTGGAAGGATTCCGTTATCTTATATTTAGGTATAAAGTCGATTTTCTTGTATATACACATTTAGCTATCGATATCAAAATGCTTCAAATCATTAGTTTAATATATTTAAGTTAATTAACCTTCTTTAACGTATTCAAGTTTATATAAAGCCATGGCGGCATAACGGCAGTGCATTTAGAAGAATTCCGTAATCTTGTATTTAGGTATAAAGTCGATTTTCGAGTATATACACATTTAGCAAGCGATAGCGAAATGCTTCAAATCATTAGTTTAACATATTTAAGTTAATTAACCTTCTTTAACGTATTGAAGTTCATATAAAGCCATGGCGGCATAACGGCAGTGCATTTAGAAGAATTCCGTAATTTTATGTTTAGGTATAAAGTCGATTTTCTTTTATATACACATTTAGATATCGATATCGAAATGTTTCAAATCATTAGTTTAACATATTTAAGTTAATAAACGTTCTTTAACGCACTGAAGTCTACATAAAGCGTTAACGGTGTAACTGCAGTGCATTCAGAAGAATTCCGTAATTTTCTATTTAGGTATAAAGTTGATTTTCTTGTATTTACATATTTAGGAATCGATATCGAAATGCCTCAAATCATTAGATTAACATATTTAAGTTAATTAACCCTCTCTCTCTTACTGAAGTCTACATAAAGCCTTAACGGCATAACGGCAGTGCATTTAGAAGAATTCCGTTATCTTATATTTAGGTATAAATTCTATTTTCTTTTATATACACATTTAGCAATCGATATCGAGATGCTTCAACTCATTAGTTTAACATATATAAGTTAATTAACCTTCTTTAACGATCTGAATTTGGCATATAGCCAAGGCGGCATTACGGCAGTGCATATAGAAGAATTCCGTTATCTTATATTTAGGCATAAAGTCAATTTTCTTGTATTTACACATTTATCAATCGATATCGAAATGCTTCAAATCATTAGTTTAACATTTTAAATTGATAAACATTTTTTAGCTTACTGAAGTTTACATAAAGCCATAACGGTATAACGGCAGTGCACTTGGAAGAATTTCGTTATCTTATATTTAGGTATAATTCGATTTTCTTGTATATACACGTTTAGCATGCGATATTGAAATGCTTTAAATCATTAGTTTAACATATTTAAGTTAGTTAACCTTCTTTATCCTACTGAAGTTTACATAGAGCCATAACGGTATAACGGCAGTGCACTTGGAAGAATTCCGTAATCTTATATTTAGGTATAAAGTCGATTTTGTTGTATATACATATTTAGCAATAGATATCGAGATGCTTCAACTCATAAGCTTAACATATTTAAGTTAATTAACCTTCTTCAACGATCTGAATTTGGCATATAGCCAAGGCGGCATTACGGCAGTGCATGTAGAAGAATTCCGTAATCTTTTATTTAGGTATAACGTCGATTTTCTTTTATATACACAATTAGATATCGATATCGAAATGCTTCAAATCATTAGTTTAACATATTAAGTTAATAAACATTTTTTAGCTTAATGAAGTTTACATAAAGCCATAACGGTATAACGGCAGTGCATGTAGAAGAATTCCGTTATCTTATATTTAGGTATAAAGTCGATTTTCTTGTATATACACGTTTAGCAAGCGATATCGAAATGCTTCAAATCATTAGTTTAATATATTTAAGTTAATTAACCTTCTTTAACGTATTGAAGTTTATATAAAGCCATGGCGGCATAACGGCAGTGCATTTAGAAGAATTCCGTAATCTTGTATTTAGGTATAAAGTCGATTTTCGAGTATATACACATTTAGCAAACGAGCAGTGCATTTAGAAGAATTCCGTTATCCTATATTTAGGTATAAATTCGATTTTGTTGTATATACACATTTAGCAAGCGATATCGAAATGCTTCAAATCATTAGTTTTACATATTTAAGTTAATTAACCTTCTTTATCCTACTAATTTAATAAACCATTTCCGAT
>JAPZAG010003448.1:0-10507 GCA_027475135.1 Bactrocera correcta | reverse complement strand
CGACAGTGACAACGAAGAGGTATCACATATGTCGATATAAACGTTGAGCGGATTTACGGTTTTTTTTTACTTAAATTCCTTACTAACTTCGACTATCCTTTCATTACGTACATTTCAGAAGCTTTCAAACATACGAAGTACTCAAGTGAATGACCGCTAATCAACGCCCTTTCTGGATCTTTTATTGCGTAAGCAAGTTGTTATTGAAGTGAAACTATTCTCCAACATCATCCCTCACGAAGAGGCGTTTCCAATCTGGAGCTTGTATTGTTTTGACACAACGGCAGTCAAGGGTGTCTTATGGCACGAAATATGTAGCTGAATCAGATTTAAAACGTCAAACTCAATTGATACTAAATATTATTCAATTGACAAACTAAATGTGACAGGGTACCCCTTTAAAGGCACACAGTGCGTATCACATGTAAAATTTGACACAAGATTAGTATGAGTGACATTATAAATTAAATACCGAACAAAGAATTTGTCTCAGATATTGAATTTCTAACCAAACTTCGTGTGCGGAATGACTGAGAATGTTTGAAAAGGTTACCATGATTCAGTCTTATCAAAAACATAAGCCTACGAGGGGTATAAGGCCTTCAAAGACGTTCGGGAGATCGTTGAAGGAAAGCCTCGTTCTGGAGGACTTTCGACCTCTTCAACTGATGAAAATATTAAAAAACCAAAAGCATGAAAATTGTCAGACAAGTGTCAGAGAATTTGGCAAGAGAGCTCGTAATTTCTCGTGAATCTGTTCGAATTATTTTGGAATAAAACGAGTTCTTGCTCGATTCGTCCGATAAAGCTGAGTTTTTTCCAAAAGAGAACCGTAAACAGATCTCTTGGGACATGCTTGAATTCCGATCCCACATTCATGGATAGCATTATTACTGCCGATGAGATATGGGCTTATAGATTGATATGCAAACAAGTCAAACATCATAGGAATGGAACCCGTTTTCAGTCAATCGAAGAGATAAAACAAAATTCGCTGAAGGAACTGAGGGCCATCCCAAAAAGTGCTTATGAAAGGTGTTTCGAGGACTGAAAAAATCGTGACTAGTTCGTATATCTATACATAGTATGTAAATTACATAGACAGACGGACATGAGGTCTTCGACTGAGCTCGTCACGCTGATTATTTAGAGAATTTTCGAGGTTTCCTTTCGAGTGTTACAATCCCTGTGGTAAACTTAATACGAGTATACACTCTTCAGGCTAGAATTAAGGTTAATAGAAAATTGTGAAAATGTATTTTTAAGAATTAATTAGCTTTTGAGATAATAAATTATTCTCCAAATCGAGTTTTGTAAATTTCGAAAATTACATTTTACTCAGTTAAAGTAAATAATAACAGCAAAATTTAATGTTTTGAGTACGTAGTAGAAATGAGATTTTTTTGAGGTTATGTGATGCAGTTAGAATAAGTTCGAGTCAATCAAACGCATACCGGTATGTATGCAGTAGTGACCCACAATGCGTGTGCATTGTAGTTTTGATGTCAGAATTCTAAAGATTGATGTAAATAGAAGCGCTTCCACTCAATTGAAATGAACTGTGTCAACTCAAGAGGTATACTAGTAAACAGTTACAAAGGTTGAGTTGTTGGTGCAGTGGCGTTAATTTGGTTGAGGGCACAGTAATAAATTTTTGAATAAAATATTTCTGAATATTGAAGCAAAATTTTAGTTTCGGTTATAAAATGGTTATTTATTGGTTATAATACTTCCATCTTGAAACCAAATTAGAATTTTGAAATGGTTATATTTTGGTTATTATATCTGACAACGATTTCAACTTTTTTTTGATGATACGTTGTTTTGCATTTTAGGTGACAATATATAGAAAAATGATAATATTTCTTTAGAAAACTTGTTTTTTTTACTTGTGAATTATATACAAGATTAAATAAAATATTTAAATTTCGCAGAAATATTTTTGGATAACTTTTTGATGCTGCCGAATTAATCCCAAATCAATTTTTATATTTTAAAGGTCACTTAAATGACCTAATGACCAAAACACAATTCTGAAAGCTTTCTTCGACTTTGACTAAAATCCAAGCTGAAAGTAACAAAGTACTGAACAACAGCGAGGGGTCACTCACCACTCAACTCTGAATATAGTTGCTCACACCGCCACTGGATTTTAAGTGCAAAAGCATGACGTAGTAAACCGGTCATACATAGCCACATATGTACCCGTTTTTATTGTCGACACAAAAATGTGAGAACAAAAAAAAACAATATTGACTTTTATTACTCTTTGTACTATTTGAGCAATTCACTTTCATGTACGTTTAAGTGCATACTTATATATATATATGTGTGTGTAATATATCTACGGTTACGATGTGCATTACCTCCCATAAATTCGCAAGCGGTTAGTAACGAGAAGTTTGCTTTTTCTTGTAAATTTATGAGGAAGTCTTGCTACTCCTCCTTGGTTAGGAGAATATTTTAATCTACGAGTTTCCGAAGATCTTTATAAATTATTTATTTTTTTTTTTGTTTAATAATTTTCAATATTAATAACAGTAATGCACTGACAGTTGACCTGCAAACTAGTTCGTAACCACTCTAGCACTTGACACCTGAAGTTCTTGCCGTCGCTCATTACGGGATTTCCTGTGCTCGTGAAGCACAAGCGCACACACATTTTGCTCAACGACGCGAATGTACCGTAATTAAATTGATAGCATGGAATCGCGCTGTCTGTCAGTAGCATGTTTATTGACATTGTTGTTGTTCGTACTTACAGCATGCGCAAGGCATTTGTGTGTGTGTGTGTGTGTGTGTGTATGACTATGACTGAGTACCCTGTGCACTTTGTTGGCGCTTCGTAGTGCTATTAATTGAATTAACGACATGATGCTGGGCGGCTCGTTGTGCGAAAACGACAACAACACAAACAAACACAGCGAATGCACTTTTGCATAGACTTTTGAATGAAGATGGACAAAGTGGTCGAAAGGCCGTGCCTCTTGCGCCTGTTGCTGGCGCATTAAGAAGCTGAAATATTGACTCTGTGGGTGCAATTGAGCGTTTTGACCTTTGCCCTCGGCCGAAAGCTGTTTAATTTGAGCAGATTGCTGCGGTTTGCGTAGGTCGAATTATTCTTTTGGAGGAACGTGCAGTTTGGGATAAGTGGTCGCTATAGACTCGACGATGGCTTAGTATTTAAATTTCCTGAACGAAAGTTCGCGTTGAATATAAAATCGTTCGGTTGGAAAATCCGTTTTTGAACACGCTTAGTTTATTTTGCATAAAAGCTCATGGAAGCTTTGTCATCTCTGACTATTAAATTAAAGCGGTTGGAATTATTTCCAAGAATTAGTAATGACTGTTCGGAAATTTATCGTTTAATGAATCATTTGTTAGCTAAGTTGTGAGGAAAAGTTGTTGAATTTCTCTTCTTTATTTACAAAGCGCGTCTTAATGTTGCCTAAGCAATTGAGGGACTCAAGGATTCTAAGCTGTTTTCCAAAAGTTCTTTCATAAATACTGTTAAAAATTACTCGGTGTTGCAATACAGAGGCCAAAGAAGCCTTTTTAAATAAAACAGGGTTGCCACCTGTTTGAAAAATGTTTGAAAATCTACAATAGAAATGAATTAAAATTTGAAAAAATGTTTATATCAAACCTAAGAAGTGAAAGAAATCTTATTATTGAAAGTTATTTTTGAGGAGGTTGCCATATGTGTATTTTTTTTTAATTTTTGAATAAAAATTAATTGCAGGAATATATAAAATTTGACAACATACATATATGTACATACATACGTACATATGTATGTATATTAAACACGTTTAAGAAGGATTTGTGAATTTGTGCAAAGAGTTGCCACCTATTTGAAATTTTCTTTGAGACAAACTGAGCAAATATAGAAGTTAATAATAATAAACCCATCTAAAGAATTCAAAGTTCATTAATTTTTTTTTAGGTGGTTGCCACCTATTTGAAAAATGTCTCACCATTTACAAGCAAAACTAATTAAAATTTTAAAAATCGTTGATATCAAATTTATGTAGCTAAAGAAAGCTTAAAATTGAAAGTTTTTTTTGAAGGGGGTTGCCATATTTTTTATAATTTTTTTAAATAAATTTCAATTGCGTAAATCTATAAAATTTTACAACATAAACATCAATTACACAGGTTTAAGAAAGATTTATGTAAGATATTTGCAAGAGTTGCCACTTAGTTGAAATATTTCTTTGAAAAAAACTGAGAAAAAATATATATGAATTGTTAATAATACAACCATCGAAAGATGTTAAAGTTAATTAAAAATAGTTTAAGGTGGTTGCCACCTATTTGAAAATATGATTAATTAAATAAATCGTATATTACCATATCGATAGCAAAAATAGACAATTGGAAAATATACATTTAACCATGCTTTTGTAGTAACTACTATTTTTTTGAGTCGGTAGATGGAATTTTTTGATATAGAATGCGATCTTTCATGATGGCCGACTAAGATTTTGCCTTAATTACCATCAACATTGTTGTACTCGTATATGGACATCTGTATGCCTCCGGAGCCATTATTTGCTTTTAGTTGAGATCCTTTGACACACATACCCCTTCTTATGCCATCAGCTACATAATTTGTTGTGCAACATGTTGCTAGCAACATAATTTAGACCAATGCAGCATAAGATGGCCAGATTGTTGATTTTTTTTCGCCTTCTCAAATATTTTTTATATTAACTAGTACTAGTGTTTCATGTTTCACAGCAACATTTTGTGCAGCAACATTTCTTTTACTCGCAACATTTTTCAATGACCATGAAAATTATTGAATGAAAGTAAATACGTGTTGAGATAAACGGAAAAGTTAAAGGTGAGATTGAGGACATGTAAAGAGAAAAATTGCGAAGAGCGTCTCATAAACAATTATATACATACATACATATGTACATACGTACATATTCACAGATTGGTAACAAGTTTTGAGCGCAGACCTTAGAAGAATGCTGGCCACAAAAAATTTGCTCATGCTTGACAGGTTCTTGTATACAACAATAATGTTGAGGACTATTTTGATTTTAATTTTGTTTTATTGACGTTCGTCGCTGTTTCTTGCTCTTCAACCATGTAGCACGCATGCGCAAGATTGCTTGAACTTCAGCGCTGGTCGTTCGGACGTTTCCATAAACGAGTTCTGCGGCCAACTGGGCAAGTGGCCAAACTAGTTTCGTGTGACCTGATGTATGCTAGATTGTCGAATTGCCATAAACTTATGTGAGTTTGTAATATTTATGTATAAAAAGCCAAAATAAATGAGATATTTTGTTTGAATGTTGGTAAGCGCCGGCATAAAATTTATAATTTTGGTTCAAATTGAGATAATTTGATTTTTTTTCTTAAAGCCATTGATTGATTTTTTTTACTTAAAGCGTTGGTATATACTATATGTATGTATTTAGACAAAGAATGTGTGTTTTTGAAAATAATCAGCGTTGAATGTAGACCGCATACTATTTGAGATAAAATAATTTTCTCTGATTTATTGCAAAACAAAAAAAAACAACAATAACAATTTCATATAAACCAAAACAAAAACGACAACAATAAATACTGCTGAGCTATCCAAATAAAACAGCTGTTCACGAATGTTTACATTCACACCCGACAACTGGCGCTCTTCATGGCGCATTTGTCTTTCTTCTGCGCGCTCTTTAAACGCGCACTTGGTATCTAGCGGATACACAAATATTTACGTTTATATTTTCTTTCTTTTGTGTTTCGCAATACACAGCACTTTACTCGCCATTGTTGTTGTTGTTGTGTTTGCGCGCGTTTCGCCTCTCACCAAGCCACATATTTTTTAATTGTCTCTATTTGCTGCTTTTTCTCTATTTTCTCGTTTTTGCTTACTTATGCCCTCAGCTGTGTTGTTGTTTTGCAAATTTATTTTTTTTCTTGTTGTTTTTGCTTTTGCTATCGTTGCGCCTAATTACGTTCATACGTAGTTGTTGCGGATATTAATGACTGTGCTATTGTTGTTGTTGGTCGTACTTTGTTTGGCTTTGTTTTTGTTGTTGCATCGACACGATTTCTGAGTGCATGTGTACTTAAAAATCTGCTCGCTCGGTGCACATGCACTCAGCTGGCGGTTTGGTAACACGCTCGGCCTTTGGCAGCATAACCACTTCGACTTCTGACTAATGTGAACGAACTGCAGCCTCTGCGCTATATTCGTGTTCCTTGTACTTGAATATACATATGTATGTTTGTATGTATGTATGTATGTGTGTGGATATATGTATGCATGTTTCTTTAGTCATTATTCATAGCAACAGTGATGCATTAATTGCTGGTGGGGCCGTTGGCGGAGTTAAGGAAATTGATTCCGTATTCAGAGGCGTATGAAAGCTTCATTTTCGGCATGGTTATACTTTAGGGTGATCTTCTGATTTTTTGTTCTTTGCAAGATAAGTATATATTAGACAGCTTTAATTTGACATTTCAATGACGTGCTCTTGTCCAAAATGTCTTACGTGAGAATAACAACAAAGCTACCGTGCTAAACTGGAGCATGTGGACAGCTCTTTCTGGTTTCATGACGATTTTTTTTGCATACTGCTATGTTTTGTTCTACGGATTTTGCATAAGCTTTCATATTTTGAATGTCACATATGTCAAATAGCTGTCAAAATTGTCCAAAAATTGTTTATCCTAGTTTTTAATCTGCTCATCAACAATTTTGCATAGACTCTAAAACCGGAAATTATCAGCTTCAATGCTCGATCTACGCAGAAAAGTATGTCAACCTTAGTTCTAATGACGGCATAAGGCGATCACCCTAATGTGATTTGCTTTATATGTATTTATGCATATATGTCAGAATATACATATGTATATCGCGCAATAAAAGTAAAAAATTGTTGCTGATTTCCATTGTTATTGCCCTCCAAACGTACTATGGAACATAGATGAGTATTCCGGCCTTTGTTTTGACGTTGGGCACGTACTTATAAATATGTATATATCCTCACTTAAAGTGCAAAATAACATAACATCAATTTTTGTAAATTTACAGGCGAAAGAAAAACGAACGAGGAAAGCATTACATTGAAACAAAATTTGAGTTTTGATTATATAATGGTTATATATTGGTTATATGTGGGTTATATATTGGTTATAGATTATTTATATGTATATTGTTTATAACCGACAGCGGTCGTTGAAAGTCATATGGAAAAAATTTGAGCTTTGGTTATCAGCTGGTTATATATTAGTTATATATTGGTTATATATCGGTTATAACTGACAGCAGAAGCTGAAAATTTTTCGCTGCATTAATGAAATATGATGTAGTGAATCGTAAGCAATAAAAACTCAGTTTCGATTTTTTTAATGATACGTTGTTTCACATTTTAGGTGGCTAATTGTATATATATGAGAGTTTGTTTCTTACAAGAATATGCTTGCACGATACACCTCTCCGCCAAACTGGTGAGTTATAAACTAATTTGGAATTAGTTTGAACCGAAAAGTTGACTAGTTAGTCGACTAGTTAGTTGACTAGTTGATATTTTTTTTTTTTCAAAAAAAGCAACTTTTTTAAGTTTTGTGCTGCAAAGAGACGTTAATTCTCAATCTTTGATCGGAAAGGTACCAGTTGCTTACTAGTTCGAAACAGATATATGCTTTTATACTTTAATTTTTATTCTAAGAAAAGATTTTAATATGTATTTTTTGCTAGTATTCTGGGTTCTTATGCGAAAAAATCCGATTCGTCGAAATTATTACACTCTTCCTGAACCAACTTCACAAAGCATTATTGAAACTTTGCTGAATAACTGACTAATTCCAGTTTCGACTGGAAAGACTGGCTGTAAAATGTTACTTTTTCAGGGGTACTTTGAACTGCCATTAGAGCATATACATATGTACATATATAAATGAATGTGTCCCTTAAGTGTTTTTAGATGTATCCAATGCCTCTCGCAGGCATTAGCGCATATCTTTATGCCTTGGTTGACTCTGGTGTTTAGCTGTGCAGGCATTTCGTTGTCAATGCTGCGCTACAACACATATTTAACTGCAGAGATACAAATGACGTGCATATGTATTGCTGTATGAAAAGTGATTGGCGGCTGCCAGCAGTGCTATGCGTCATAAAATGTCTGACTCGTTCTCGCACATACATATTTCTTTGTTTTGTTTCTTTCTTTTTGACTCAGCTTAAACTGCAAGTTCCAAAGTTCAATTTCGTGTGGAAGATTCGTATGTATGTATATATGTATGTTTTTGAAGATTTTTTTTTATGCTCAGCGTTTGCCGACAGTTTGAGTTTGTGCAAATAAAGCAGCGATAATAAAAATGGAAATCTTTTATTGGATATGTAATCTCTTCTTCCTTTATAAGTTGTAATGTTGTTTGAGTGATCCAATATACATGGTACATATGTATGTATAAGTATGCATGTCTCTTTGTGTGTTTTTCAGTAATCTCAACTTCCTTTTGGGTTCAGCTCTTGCTACGAGTGATAGTTTGCTGGCTCGTAGTGAACCTCTTTTTTTATGTTTCGAGTATGAAAATTAGATTTCATTCACATGTAATTTGGTTTAAAATATTCCAGGAATGTATGAATCCTTTCTGCTTCAATTTTTTAGTCTAATTTGCATGTTTGTATGTTAATATCTGAAAGTTTTCAGACTTCAGCATTTTGCTTTTTTGATACTCTTACCGCACAATATAACTCTGAATCTGGCTGTTTTTTATCTCAAGTTTCTTTACTCAATCGTTCCAAGCCCCCAAGTTCTCTAAAGTATTTACATACATATATATGTACATAGGTTTGCGTATAAATTTATTTGTTTGCATCGTCAGCCGTTGAACGATTGATTAAGCCTAATACAATTTTATTAAAAGCGTTTGATGACCCCTTTCTTTGTTTCTTGTTCGTAAACAGATAACAGCAGTATGTACCCAAACACCCAGGGGAGCAATCGCCCGCTTCTCTTTCCCAACTTTGAGTAACTCTTTGTTTGCGGTTTTATTGCCGTACTCCTATCTATGATGGTATCTTAAAATTCTGGTTTCAGTGGTTAATGCTTTGTCATGCAGTTGACGTATTTTTTTGTTTTTGTATTTTTTTTGTCTTTGTTATTGTGGTTTTGTTCTTTGTTATTGTTATGTTTTTAACGCAAAATATTTTTTTTTTTACTTTATTGATATTTTTATATTTTGTTTGTGTTTTTGGTCGTGTGTCGATTTGCTCACTTTACTTGCACCTGCATTGTTGTTGTATTTGCTATTGACAAATATGATCTGCTCATTAATTTGCTCGCTGTTTTTATTGTTATTCTTCGTGCTACTACAAGTTTCGTTTCGATTTTTTGCTGCTTTTCTGTTTTGCTTTGTTTCGATGCGAAAATTTCGATTTTTATTTGGCTTTTGATTGGCGCCTGCGGAATGTCGTTAATAGTTTAGCGACTGTCTGTCTCCGTAATAATAATTTGCTTCAAAATCCATTTTTCTAGAGAAATAATTGTTGTGAGATGATTTTTTATGATTATGTACTACAATGTAGTTGTCGAAAAGTCTTGGAGTGTGAGGGTAAGAGATAATTTGGTTCTAACGTGACATGGAATATGTCTCATACAAGTTTTTTTAGAAACTCAAAATTCATTATTTCATTAATTTATATTTTCTAGAAGAATTTTAGGGCTTAGTTATTCAGTTTTTGTTACAAAAGACCGGTTTTTCTGAAGAAACAAAGTCTATAGGGTCATCAAAATCTTAATTTCTGGAAATCCTTCGTTGTTATATATGAAAAAACTTTGATTAAAAAATTAATATCAAAACGCTGCCTACATTTAGGCGGATTTTATAAACTAAAAGATCAGATGTGGTCTATATGATGATAGAATAAGAGGTAAGCTGTAGAAATCCGCACATAATTAGGTTAGGAGGTCGATCCCCTGAGAGGTCTGATTCGCAAAGCTTAGAACATCGGTCTGTTGTGATAACCCACAAATTGACAAGGGGAGCCTGTTACGAATTTGTTGACACGTCTAATAACAGTTTCGACTGTGTTCTTCGAGCAAGTATAGTTTCTGAATAAGAAAAGCCTTCACATTGCTAGAAAAGCAAATAAATGTTGTAAATAATATATCCAATAATTTTTGGCAAGTCTTTTGTAAATTTTGACATTTAATTCTATAAATATCCACAAATATGGTTTACAATTAACCAAAATGAGACTGACACGTGTGTAATAAATCACTGTTATCATTATGCCAAAAGCATTGAATGCCTTCCTGTCTGCATTTTATGGACTATTTAAGATTCATGTAAACAGCATTGACCTGCAACTTGTGGCCAAGGGCAACTCAAGCGTCAAATTGACGATATTAGCAAATAATTAAGTAGTCTTCAAGAGGCTGCTGCTTTGTCGCTATGTGCGCCACTTATATATATATAATAAGGACATAAGTACTAGTACATATCTATCATGCGTCTGCATATTTCATGAATCACAGCGTAC